>PVJX010006568.1:0-76691 GCA_004027295.1 Dolichotis patagonum | reverse complement strand
GGGGCTGGGGGCTGGGCTGGAGGGTTTTGGAAGAGGCAGGGGCGGGTCTCTCCCTATATGAGCTCTTTCTTGCTCAAGAGCCAAAGGGAAAGAAGGTCCATCAAGAAATTTTTGCTTTGGCGAAACAGAGAATTCCAGTTGTGTATACATGGGTTTTTCTAGAACAAGCACATAGCTACAGACAGCAAGGCCACAGCTGTCACACTCCTGTTTGTCCAAGCCCCCAAAGACCCTTAAGGTTTCCAGGGTTTCTGAGAAAAGGATCAATTCCCACACTGGAAGAGGCTGTGGCAACGCGCCCACACATCCCCACCTTGTGAAAAGGTTCCTAATCACAGCATGTTAGGAGGAATTGGCCTTGAGCATCCCAGGAAGTGAGGAAACAAGTTCCCAAAGCAGGAGATGATGTCCCACTCATGCCAGTACCTGGCTGAACTCCCACAGGCAGGAAACAAATCATTCTGTTCCAGGTTGGGTTGGGCAAAGAATCCAGCTAACCTCAATTCTACACTATATTTGGTATAGACTCAAAACAACTGTAGAGATCTAGCTTGATATGACCACAGGCATCTTGGTTGCAAGTACCATTCTGCCCACCAGGAGACCCTGGCATGCATCCCATACTGAAAGGAAATAAAGTCATTAAGACAGTCAGCCACTGACCACCAGACTGTCTCTTAACTGGCACTGGACATATGGTTTTTGAGAAAGGCCAGGTACATTCCAGTTGACAGTGGTCTATCTTTATCTAACTTAGTAAATAACCTCTTCCTCCTGCCTTATGGTATGAACACTCCCCTGTCTTGCTGCTGCCCAAAATACACTCCTGCCCAAAAGTCCATAACAAATTGTACTTTGTGTAATCCTGGATATGTCTGCCTCTTTCTTTGTTCTTTTAGCACTGTCCACTTTGGGAAGTTGGTTCTCACATACTGGGATTTTTTGTTGTTGTTTTGTTTTCCTTCTGTATTTGAGAGAGGAACAGAAACCTCTAAAAAAGTTTACTTTCTCAACAGCACTTTCCTGTGGCTGACCCACTGTTGAGGGAAGTAGGAACTGGAAAGAGAGTAACCATAAAGCCCAAATGCCAAATGCTATTCTTCCCATTCATCCCTCCATAGCTCTAGCCAAAATACATTTCATTGTGCCTCTAGAGAAGCCCTATGCATGTAATTCCAGCACTCGAGAAGCTGAGGTAGGAGGATCACTGCAAGTTCAAGGCCAGCCTGGGCTCTATAGTGAGCTAAGAACAGCCTGAAATACACTGTGAGACACTGAAGAAAGAGAAAGAGAGAAAGAGATAGACAGACAGACAGACAGACAGAGACTGACTCTTTGGCCTACTGCAAACTTGGGAATCAACCAGAAACTTTCAAAACAAAGTTAATAAAACAAAACCCCCAACAAACAAAACCAACAGCAGTAACTATGCGATGAAGAATGAAACTACAGGCCAGGTGCAGGAAACAGGATATCCTGCATAGTTAAGTCCTCAATCCTGAGGCTCTGCCCTTCTGACCCCAAAGGACTAGTGAAGCCCAAAGAAAGCCACAGGAGGAGGACTTCCAGGGAAAGGGTCAAGGTGTCCAGCAGAACGCTGCCTAAAGATACCTGGCAGCTGTCTTTTTCCGGGCCTTGTTCCTCTGAGTAAGGTATCACAACGGTGTGAACACCTCCCCTGGTAGAAATGCTAGAAATGCAGCCACGCTGAAGCACAGCCTGCACGTCAGTGGGTTGCACAAGTGGCCAGTAGCAAGCCTCTGTAGAAAGAGACAGGGTCTTCCCTAGGGGCTTGAACCTGAGGCCTGTCAGGCTCCAATAGGCCCTGAACCTTAGGCCTGAGGGAGAGAACTATGAGTCTCTCACCACTTCCTCATTCCTTGCCTTCCCACATAGCAGGTTGCGGAACACCTTCCCCTGACTGAAATAGTCTTGCACTCTCAGAAAGGAGTTGGCTTTGTAATCCCTTCTGTTTCTCATCTACCACACAGAGCCAACAATCCAATATCCAATACAGCACCTGCCCCTGGGTCCCTACTCTGACCCTCAACCACATGAGCCAATGCCCCACATCCGGGGAACACAGGAGCTGGCCCTGTTCACTGCCTGCCTTGGGAAAAGCATTCAGTGCTTCCTGTCCTTAGTCTTCTTCCTTCCAACTATGGGGAATCTGGGATATGTGGCTGAGGGAGGGAGTACTCCAAGTGCAGATTTAGTACAGATATGAACGAACATATTATGGAACAGAATGGAAAATACAAATGAATTCCTAGAACAAAAGAGACTTAGAAGACATTTCCAGGTTGTTAGCAAGTTGCTGCTCTGGGCCACAGGGGCAGGGATGGTAAACTGGGGAGGCAGCATCCATGGGGGTGTTCCTCTCCTCTGAGGACTTCAGAGAAAGGGTCTGAAGATCATCACCCTCTCCCAGCCCCCTGAAACTGTGGTGAGTGGTCACACTATCCACGGTGCACAGGACTGTCAATAGCCTCTGGAGTACCTGAGGTCACATGCCCACCAACAGACTTTGGCTTCTTCAAGGATCTCAAGGCTCCAGCAAGTCTTCAGGGAAATCTATGTACCCTTGGAAGCTGTATAACCTTAAAACAGAACCAAGAACACAAACGGGCACTGAAGGGTTCTGTGGTTCAGTGCCCCCACAGATGAACCTGGGGGTCAAGGGAAGCATAAATATGAAGTCATTATGGCAGGAAAACAGCCAAAGATAAAATACAAAAAGTTATTCTTTCAGCTGGGGGTTTAGCTCAGCGGCTTAAGTGCCTGCGTGGCAAACATGAGGTCGTGAGTTCGATCCCTGGCACCAAAAAAAAAAAGTTATTCTTTCTCTGTACTACTCACAAAATAGCTCAGGGCAGGGCCTGTGTTATTTGAACCAACACCACAGCTATAGTGGTTAGGAAATACAGAACTGACTCATCAGAGGTGTGTGATGAAATGTAGTGATGAGTCACCAAAGCCCACTAATTTCAGCTAAGACTGTGCCCCGGGATAAGCAAAAACAGCTCCTGGGGACACGTGCCTGGTTTAGGACAGGAGGTTTCACAAACCCCACAAGGGTCATAGATTCAAACTAGGCAACTGGTCTAAAGGATATTCAGAGATAGACCACGAGAATCAGCAATAAGAAATGGGTTCAGAGAAGTTTACAATGTTGATTACACTCACAATGAATGCCATCAGGACTGGGACCCATCTGGTATGGTTCGTATCTACACATTCCCCAAGAGCTTCGAGCATTCACAGGCTGAGCTTTTGGAAGATGACTGAATTATGGGGACATCATACCTGACTTGCTGCTGGGAGGTGGGACGTGGTCAGCAAAGGCAGGTCTCTGGGTCATGACCTGGAAGGGTCTATTTTTCTATCTGGCTCTACCCTTGTTTCCTGGCTGCTATCAGGGGTACAGTTTTCCTTTGGCATGCCCCTCTGCCATGCCACTCTGCCTTAGAGCCAGCCAACTATGGACTGAAACATGAGCCAAAACAGACCTTTCTTCTTTTCAGTTGTGCGTGTTGAGTATTGTGCCCCAGTGACAAAGAAGGTGACTAAGATACTACCTAACTCTACTTTTTTGCTCTGGTCATTTTACCTCAAGTCAACTCCCTTAAAGAACCAGCCAAGAACCACTAAAAGAACCAGCCAAGCTCATGGGAATCAAAAAACAGAGATATCGCTGCCACTCAAGTCACAAGAAATCCCACCCCAATGCCCAGGTTCCCTGCTCAAGTTACTACTGGCAAAATAACACACAAATATCACAGAGACTTCCTGTCCTTTCTCAGCTCCCTTCTGCTTGCCCTCAAAGGAAATGGATACACCTGGCACCAGGTACCTTGTATCCCCTAGAAACCAGGCAGCTAGGGGAGAAGAGGGAGTAGCAGCAGGAATGCCACTTGCTGGAAGGGCAAGCTGGAGCCCATCCAAAAGGTGTGAGGTCAGAGGACAAAGCTACTATCAGAATTTGCCCTAGCTGCCTGCCCCTGACCCATGGCATTGGCTGATATTCAGAGTTGCCCAGGAACCAAGGATTTAGAGCAAACCATCTCTTTTTGGGAGTCACACAAATTCCAAACACAATCCATGGCAGTCCAGGACTGGCAGCAGTCCTTTTAGTGGTCCACTAAAAGGAATCCATGTGAAACAGAGGGCCAGGGTCTGGGGGATAAGTTGCACTACAGAACAAAGAACATCCAGTAATTAGCGAAAGAATACTGATCAGAAGCCTGCTCTGTGCTGTCCCAAGTTAGGCAAGTAAACAAGACGCAGTCCCTGTCCTTGAGGAGCACATGGTCCAGTGAGGGATGAATAATGGACACTTAAACGGACTAGGCTGAACCTGCCATTTCACAGGTTAAAATTGGTCAAATGTTAATAATTTATGCAGTTATCTTAAATACCACTAGAAAGTCATTAAGAACAGTAAAGGGAGGACTGGGGGTATATGTGGCTCAGTGGTAGAGCACTTGCCTAGCAGACATGAGGTCCCCAAGTTCTGTTCCCAGTATCACAAAAGAAGAAAGGAAGAAGGGAGGGAGACAGGAAGAGCGAAGAGAAGGAAGAGACAAGATAAGAGAACACCAGAATACAGCAGAGCAAGGGGCTCAACCCATCTCCACAGCAGGGTGGGGAGGGAGGGAGCAGCCTGCAGAGGAGGAGGAGGAGCACCCTGCACTGACACGGGAATCAGCTCTTCCACACCTGACAGCAGCAGCCCAAACTAAAAGTAGGAAGAGGTGGTGAAATGGGGCAGGGACTGATTGCTCGACCTCCCCATTTCTTCGCTCCTCTTTATATATCTGCACTCTGCCAGGGGACTCCAAGGTCCTCCCACCTCCTAACCCCTAGTTCCTATGACCACACAACCAATGGAATGCTAGTAGATTGGAGGCAGAGGCCCAAGAAAACACGTGTGCATGCTGGCTGGGGCTCTGTCCTCAGCCATCCCCCAGGAATGTGAATGTCCAGGCTCATCTGCTGGCCTCAGAAGGAAGATGATGGGCATGAGGAAGAGACTGGCATTGCCTCAGTCAACCTGCCCAAGACTGTCCTAGCCCAGCTGACCCCAAACAGCTCACAGAGTAAGTCAGCTGCTCAGTCACCTGCCCTAGCTGACTTGGTAACAAATGCAGGCAGCCACTGCACTGAGATTTGTGGTTGTTACCCAGTATCACAGTGGCAACAGATAACCGATACAGTAGAGCAGGCACTTGTATGTGTCAACTAAACAAGTAAGTTCCAGCTTCATTTTTTAAAAAATTAATGGTTAAGCAAACTATAAATGGTGAAAATTACAGTACCTTTTATAAAGGTTTTCTACAAAAATGTATCTTGCGCTATGAATCGACCTCTCCATCAGCCGCACTGGTGACATCTAAAGGAAAAACCAAAAGTGATTTGTGAACTCAGGTAAAAAGGAGGGGGTCAGGAAGCCTTTCAAGGCCTGTCCCATTCCCCAGTTTTATCCTCTCAACTTTGCTGAATGCAAGAATCAACAGACTGTGATGAAAGGGGGCAGGACCTCGTCTGACACTAGGAGCAGCTGTGCTCCTCCTTCTGCCTGAGCACCTCTACCCTAAAGCCAGGGGGACAAAGCAGGAGCAGGGGCTGAGGGTTCATCTACAGAGGCCTCTTTCCCAGTAGAGCTGAGGGAAACGTGGGAGACCATGGTGAAACTGCAAGTTTGCCCACAGAGGCTCACTGTGAGGCAGAGTGGGGTGTCAAGGATTTAAACAGGGTGATTTGCTTTAAGAAGAGTGCCTGAGTGTTGGAGACCAGGATGTACAGAGTTAAGATGCTAAACACAGGAATTTCTGGGTGTGCTGGAAAAGCTCACATGCACAGTGCTCTGAAGTCAAGATAACACCACAGCTGAGGCAGCCAAGGACACAGGCTGCTGACACTCCCTATTCCAGAGCAATAAAGTTGCCAAACTTAGAGATCAAACAGCTCTCTTCATTGGCAAAATTTACTGCTTGGAGAACTTTTTGAACTGAGGTCCTGCTCAGTTCCCACACCTGCCTCAGTAGCCCCTTTTCTTGGTGAAAACCAAATAAACACGAGCTGTCCAGTGAAGCTCTTTGTCTTCACTTCTGAGAGTAAGAGTTCCGACTTTCCCAGATGCTCCAAAACTCACACTACTGGTCTCTTTTTATTTAAGCCGGTGTCACAGTCTCTTTTTATTTGCTGTCCACTCATTTAAGAGCTTGGGGCTAGGCCAAGACCCCAACATCTATGTCCTAGAGATAGAGATACAAGAGCACTAGGGTGGGGTTGGCATTCCTGGAGCTCTGATTGTAGAAACTGGGAAGGTCTCGTCATACCCTAGAGGAGGATGACAGGACATTGCCTCTCTCTGCCAAAGTACCTGCACTCTCCACAGATGACCCTTCCCTTCACCCAGTGTCCCTTTGGGAAGAGGAGAGGCCCTTCTCTTAATACCAAGTAAACAAATCTCTCTCACGAAGCATGGCTCACAGCACGTGTGGGACCTGGACCAGCAGACGAGAGACACATTCAAAGGCATAATCCAGAAGCCCCCTAATTCTCTCCCTACTTGTCTACCTGTCCCTGAAAACCTCTATGCACCATGTTCCTCTCCATCCTCTCTGTCTCTGCAGCTCTGCTTACCTTTCCCTGGCTCTCCCTCTGCTTCATTTTCCTAACTCTGTCTCTGCCTCCTTAGCAGGAGATTTCCACTTGGGTCTCACTATAGTCAGATATTATTAGATACAAGTGAGGTTTTCAATTGACTGCCGACTCAGACAAAAAGAGGAAAGCCAATGAGGAAAGCATTAACTGCAGATCTTCTGATCTGTATCATATTTGGGGAGAAATTCATATTCACCAAAAATGTTCTCACATCTTCCAATGGTAAAAGACATGGATTTGTGTTCACAGAAGAATGGTAACTAAAGCTCTGGGTGCTGAGACCTGGATTAAACTGCCCAGCCCAGTGGCTATACCAACCTAACTGGCTACAGCTATGTCCTGCACCTTTCATGTAAGAGCCCCTAACACTGGTGTCTTAGGTTGTGCTTACAGTTTTGAGCCACGGGTACAATCAGAGTCCCCCCAGCTACCTTTCTTCTAAGACAGTCTGTTTCTAGTCACAGCCCCACTGACCTGAGCAGCCCTGTGCTCTGCCTCAACAACTGAGTGAACCAGGGCTGGCCATGGGCCCAGGCTGAATCAGATTTGTTCAAGAATCTGCACTAAGAGCCAGAGCCAAGATAGTTTGATCTCAAACATACAGACATCCAAAATGTGTACTGGACAGCTTGACAAAACACCTTATCTCCAGAATCTGATTTAGCAGGTCAGGGCTGGGGACAGAAAATATGTATTTCTAAAGTTCCCAGTATAATGCTGCTGTCACTACCAGCCCATATCAACTCTGAGAAGAACTCAGTCAAATGTTAAGCCCAGCAGTCATGAAGATGTGAGCTCAGGGTGGTAATGAGGGTGGTCACCTGGCCGGCTGAGGCTAGCCACAGGACAGGCGACACTGGCCCAGACAGAGAGGCTATGCAGTACCTTGTAGAGTTTCCTCCCAGCAACCACAAACCCCTAATTTGAAGAAAGTTTTATCTGGCAAGGCTGAAGCCAAGTATCCGAAACATACCTGAGGACGAGTGTGTTGGTCCAGCATGGTGAGCTGCACATACGTCTGCAGCGTTAGGCCCCATCGACAGGCATCACGGTACATCAAACCCTGCAGAAGGGAGAACACAGCATTTTCTCGCAAAGGGGCACCGGCAGGATCCTGGTCTATCAGTCACTAAAAGCCACAAGAAACCTACATGCGACTAGCCTGAAGCCAGAGGTGAACCCAAAATGGTGGCAGAGCCCTCAAAAAGGACTGACAAAACAGAGACACTAAAGCAATTACAGGAGAGCCCAGTGACAGCTAGACTAGAAATTTCCCCAGGGACCATGCATTCAGTCATTCAATAAAGGTTCTTTGAGTCCCCTGGGGTCTGTCCTCTATCTACTGGCAAAATGAGTGGTTTTAAACCTATTATTATCATTCACTCTGCTCAGAACCTTCCAGCGGCTCCATATTACATTCAGAATGTAACCCAATTCCTCATCACAGTCCCAGGACCTTGAGATGCACTGCCATCCTTGCTCATCTCCTACCATTCATTCTCCCTCTGGCCACTCAGCTTCCAAACACACATGCCAAGCAGAGTCCACCTCAGGACCTTTGCATCTGCCACTCCTGCTGTTGGAATACTTCCTCCAGATGCCTGCAGTGCTTCCTCCCTCCTGTCTAGATCTCTGCTCAAATGTCACTTTATCAAACTGTCCTATCTAAAACAGAAGCCCACCCACCTCAAACACTCTATCACTAGTAGATGCAAAATTCCTTCTGTTCCACAGTCTACACTAACCTTACTCTGTCCTTTTTGGGGTTTTTTGTTTTTGTTTTCTTGATGCAAACTTAAGACACTCCTATTTGTAAGAACTGCTATTTGTATCAAGGATACTCAGCCTTCTGGGTGACTGTGACTCTGTCCAGTGATGTGGAGCCTATAATCCCTGACATGTACAACTCTAGTTGACTTACCTAATAATCAAACCCTGGTTCCTCCCTGGCTTCCAGAGAATGTTTTTTGTTAGACTGGCACTCCGTCTGCTCCCACAGGCACACAGGTGAAATTCTTTTCCTATCTCTGTGGGATTCTTTATTCAAAAGCTCTGAGAGTTTGCCTTGTTCACGTAACATCTTTTCTCCTGCTTCAGCTTTCTTTATAGTTCCTATCATCACCCACCACAGTCTACATCTGTCTCCTGCCTTCCTGTACTAGAATATTAGGGGCGAGAGAAACAGGGCTTGAACTGCTCACTGTCCCAGCATCTCCAACAGTATCTGCCACACAGAGGGTATGCAATCAATATTGGCTGAATAAATAAACAGGCAAGCAACTTCTGAGAGTCAATGTTCAAGCAAACAACTGTGAGTAAAACAGATACAGGCTCTCCCTGCAGGGGAACTCAGAGTTTAATAAACCACACAAGATGCCAACTGCACTGCTAAAGATGAATAGGTAGCACAGATCTCCAAGTCCAAGACTCAAACCTCTATCTGTCATATAGCAGAAGTACAACCTTACACAATTTATTTAAGTTGTAGTTTCCCCAACTGGAAAGACTAGCTATTCCTACATAATGGGAGCCCAGAACTAACATCCCTTTGTTAAGCTCTCTTGGGCAGAAACCAGGTTCTATCTATCTCTTTCAAGCAAGTAGAGCAGAGCCTCCTGAATGGGAAAGGAAGGTGGACACATACATACTCCAACCCCTGCTTTCTAGATTCACCCTGAAAAGCACACAGGTGGTTTCAGGGAGAACAAGAGCTACTGGATGTTGCTGAATACAAACCAAAATTCAGGGTTCAACAATGAACCTGGTGGTATGGCTTATGTCTAGATGTCCCCCCAAAGCCTCATGTGGTCATAGGTGGGGCTTTTCAGAGGTGGCTGGATCTAGAGTATGTGATGCTGGGATGTGTGACCTGGGTTCTGATAGACATTTGGAATAATTTTAGAAAGCCAATAAGAGGTACCTTGGCTCTGCACACCTGTCCAGACCCCAGAAATCTGTGACCTCAGAATCCTAATGTACCACTGTTTTCTGCCTGACCCTCCTGAGAAAAATGTTTGCATAGGCTTGGGTTCCCGTTTTAGCACCATCTTCCCAGGTACCTAAGGAGAAGCTAGAGCAGTGATGGGGAACCTTTTAGAGATCAAGTACTAGACTGCAACACAAAGCCCACATATTTGTCACAAAGTGCTAACACCACAATTAAAACCAAATACTGAGGGTTTAGAAAAAAAAAAATTCTACAGAGCCAGGTGTAGTGGTGCACACCTGTAATCCCAGCACTCAGGATGCTGAGGCAGGAGGATTACCATGAGTTCAAGGCCAACCTGGGCTACAAAGTGAGTTCAAGGCCAGCCTGAACTGCATAGTGAAACCCTGCTTCAAAAAGACCAAAAAAAAAATCTCTACATTAACATCTTTTGTTTTAAAAAGAAAAACACAGTACACGCACCATAACTTTACCACCACTGAACCTGAGGTTCACACAAGAAGCTACTCACCAGAGGATTGTGGCCATGAACATTTCTCCACTTGGGCACAGGCTCCATTAACACCTGGAAGAAAAGAAAATGCTGAGCAAGCTACTAGTCCAGGTAAGCCCTATGACAGTGTGCCAGTGTTAAGAGAGAGAAAGGCACTATCAGGATCTCGCTGCTCAAGCTGGGCCCAAATACCTGAGCAACCCCCTCTGTGAGGCTACAACTCCATCTAGATATGGCCTCCCCATGTAATTTCCAAAGGGTGAGTGATCTACCTAAAGCTGACCAGTTCCATACCACAGAAGAACCAGAGGGCAGGTCCCTGAGCCAGTGGCATCTGGCCCTACCACACACTAGCCATGTGTATCAGTTAGAGTTCTCCAGAGAGGCAGAACCAACAGGATGAATACAGAAGTAGATAAATGAGGGACTGGAGGTCCCATTTGACCCAGCTATCCCACTGCTGGGCATATTCCCAGAACTGAAAACATCATACCACAGTGATATATGTGCACACATGTTTATAGCAGCACAATTTGTAATAGCTAAATCTTGGAAACAACCCAAATGTCCATTAACTGAGGAATGGATAAAAAAGATGTGGTATTTTTATACAATGGGAATACTACTCAGCTATGAAGAAGGATCATATTGAGGCTTTTATAGGTAAATGGATGTGACTTAAAACCATACTCATAAATGAAATAAATCAAACTCACATGTATAAATACTGTATTGTCTTCCTAGTGTGAGAGATTCAAAATCTTCAATAAATATTGTAAAAAGGAAAGAAACTGCTCAAAGGGGAAAAATAACTCAGGGAAAAAGAGAAAAGAAAGAAAAAGAAAAAATATAAATCTGTATATACACAGTTAAGGTAGCTAAGATGATTGGACCACTAATTCTATTAGTTTTTGGAACAAAACAGTTTAACATTCGTAAGATTAGATCAATTTTACATGTCTATATTGGAGTAATTCTTTTGAAGATAACTATGCAAAATAACAACCTCTGTTAAGTTCTTACCGCCTTGTTTTGAAAGCCTACATTGTTATTGTTCTGGGGTTTTTGTTTTTTATTTGTCTGTTTCTTGTTTTTCTTGAATTTTATTTTGTTTTGTTTGTCCCTCTAATAAAGAAAGGATACATGTAAATGTATGGGCTTATACATGCCTAGAATTTCTCCTGAAGAGTTTACAAGAATTGACTTTATTATGTGTGATCATATAAACAGCTATTTTGAAAAAAACAAGACATTACGGTAGCCACTGCTGAATACCATCTTGCTGAATAGCAATCTTGTTTTGAAGTCCCATAATGCTTTGATTCTTTTGATTTTCTTGATTGGTTTTATTCTGTTGTGTTCTATTTGTTTTAATTTGTGTGATAGTATGGATGACTGTTTTGAAGAAAATGAGACATTACAGTAACCACTGTTCATTTCCTGTCATCTTGTTTTGAAGTCCCGTAATGCTTGCTTGCTTGCTTGCTTTTTTTTATTGGTTTTAGTCTGTTTTCTATTATTTGATTTCAATATATGTGAAGGTATGGACAGCTATTTTGAAGAAAACAAGAGACATTATGGTAGCCTTTGTTGATTTCCTATACTATTTTGTTTCGTTTGAATTTATTGTGTGTAAAGATATGGACAACTATTTCAAAGAAAACGAGACATTATGGTAGCCACTGCTGATTTCCTGTTGTCTTGTTTAGAAGTGCTGTGTTGCTTGCATTGTTCTGTTCTGATTTGCTTTGTTCAGTTTTTTTTTTTTGTTTGTTTCATTTTATCCTCTTTAAAATAAAATAAAAATAAATTTAAAAAAAGAAATAGACATATGAGAGGGAATTAATTAAGGAAATTGGTTCTTGTGGAGGCTGAAAACCCTACCTCATGACAGGTAGTGTGCAAACTGGAGTCCCTGAGATGTTGGTAGCATAGCTCACTTCAAGTCCAAAAAATTCACAATCAGCAAAATAAGTGGTGTAATTCTCAGTCTGAGGCTGAAGGCCCAAGAACTCACACAGCCTCTGGTGTAAGTGTGGCCTGAACTCCCAAGGCTGGAGATCCTGGACTTCTGATATCCAAGATTAGAAGGAAGCTCCAAGAAAGAGACACACGGATTCTTTTTCTCTCGGTTTTTGTTCTATCCAGGCCTCTAGCCAACTGGATGTTGCCTGTCCACACTCAGTCCACTGACTCACACATCAATCTACCTGGAAACACCCCACAACGTACACCAAAACAATGATTTCCCAGTTCCTTACCAACCCCCTTATTCATGTGGGATATATTCTACAACCCCAGTGAATGTCTGAAACTGCAGCTATTACCAAACCATACACCTACATACATACATACATACACACACACACACACACATATACACAACAGAATAAAACCAATCAAAACAAAAGAATCCTATATATGTGGGGGGGGTTCCTATGTATACATGCCTACAATAAAGTTTAACTTATAAATCAGACATAATAGAAGGTTAATAGTTAATAAAATACTATAGTAATATATCATAATAAAATTGCCAGCATCACTACTCTTGTACTTTAGGACTACTATTAAGTAAGGGTTACCCGAATATAAGCATTGGTGTACAACTAACTACAGCTGATCTGATAGCCAAGATGGCTACTAAGTAATAGGAGGGTAGCATATTCTACAGAATGGAAATGCTTGACAAAGGGATGATTATGTCCTGAGTAGGACAAAGCAAGATGGCTTCAACAACATCCTTCTATAGTAAACAATTTAAAACCTTATGAATTGTTTATATCAGAATTTTCAATTTAATATTTTCAGGCTGTGGTTGACCTCAGGTAACTGAAACCACAGATAAAGGAGGTACTACTATATTCTTTCATGTGTCAAACTGAAACCTAAAATTAACTATCACACATGTAAAATTTATAAGTCAGCCTCACTGATCCTTGGTTTCCTTATCTGCAACTTAGGTTTTAATAGTACATACTTTGAGAAATTACTCAGGTAAGAATGAAATCAATTAGATAATATGAACAAATAATCCACTACCTGGCATATATAGCGTACTTGTGGTATAGATGTTAACCGCTGTTATCACTGTTAATTGGCTCTTTCAGGGTCTTCAGTGAGGATATAACTGCTTCTAAATTACCAGAAAAGGTACTGGGAGTCCCTAAGACTCCTTCTTCCCCAGGTTTGATGATTCACAAGACAAGACACAGCATACAACATTCACAACTAAGATTTATTACTATGAAAACATACACAGCAAATCAACAAAGAGAAAAGGTACCTCGGGAGAAAAAAAGTATCCTTTCTGGTAGGAATCTTTCTAAGATCTATGTTCCCATTCACTAGCCAAAGGCCAATTTTGTAAGCAGGCCTCTGTGCAGACAACAGTCTTGGTGAGTCCTAGGCCCTGCTATCAACACTTTCTACATGGTAACACTGAACACAAGACAGTGTTTATTATCTTTATCAAACCTATGTATTTTAATAGAAGTAAAGACTGGAAAAAAAAAAGAAGGAATGAAGCAAAGAGAATGACTATAATTGCATGAAAACTGTGGTACAGTCTGGTCATCCCTAACCTAAAAATGTGATATCCAGAATTTTCTGACTGAGCTGGGGATTTAGCTCAGTGACATAAGCACCTGCCTGGCAAGCGCAAGGTCATGAGTTCAATTCCCAGTACCAAAAAAAAAAAATTTCTGACTGCTCACAGATGCCACAAGGGAAAAATTTCACGCCTAACCTCACATGACAGATTACAGACAAAAGGAAAGCACAATAAAAGTACTATATAAATTTACCTTCAGGCTACATGTACTGCATAATCATATATGATATAAATTAATTTCATGCTTAGACTTGAGTTCCTTCCCCAAGACACCTCATTAAGTATATGCAAATATTCTAAATCTAAAAACATACAAAGCCTGAAACATGTCTGATCTCAAGCATTTTTTTAAAAGTTAGCAGGGTGTGGTGGTGCAGGGTGTGGCCTGCAATCTTAGCACTTGGGACACTGAAGCAAAAGGAGTGAGTTCAAGGCCAGCCTGTGCTACACACTGAGACCCTGTATCAAAAAATAAATAAATAAATAAATAAATAAACAAACAGGCACAAAAGATTTCACCCCTAAATTCCAGAATAAGGAAGAAGGATCACAGGCCTGGTGTAGAAATAATTTTTAAACATCTGTGAGGTTATTTTAAGTGGCTGCATTTTAAATAAACTGGAAATTATATTAACTGGCTACACTTAAGAATTCCCCCCTCCTTGGACACTAGTATCTCAGACATCACACTGTAACATTTTAGCCCTACTCAACAATCTGGTTTTTCTTCTTTCAATGTAGACTCTTCCTAACCAGACTGGGAGGAGCTGTATACCTGCACTCTCTAGTGCAGTGGCCACAAACCACATGTGATTATTATGTTTTATTTTTATTATGCTTTTAAAATTTCTATGATAACCTTGAAATGTAACTGTTAATGCTTCTTGACTTATAATGAGGTCATATCCCAATAAATCCATGCTAAACTGAGAATACCTCTAGTTGAAAATGCACTTAGTACACTTAATCTACTGCGCATAACAATAGTTTCTACTTAATATGTACTGCTTTAGAACCATTGAAGAGTCAAAAAATCTCAAGTCAAATCATTTTTAAGTTGGGGACTCTCGGTAGTCCAAAATGATAGATGCAGTATGCGCAAAATATATCAGATTCCAGATTTAATAGAAAAAATAGAATGTAGAAAGCTCAATTTTTTGTTTGTTTTTGTACCAGGGATTGAACTCACGACCTTGCGCTTGCCAGGCAGGCACTTGTGACACTGAGCTAAACCCCCGGCCCAATTTTTTTTTTTTTAATCCTGACTACATGTTGACCTGATAGTATCTGGGCCACCTTTTGTTAAATAAAATGCTCTTAGAAAATAAATAAAATAAAATGTTCTTTTTAACTGACACTATTAAAGATGTCAAATTATATGTTAAATAATAGGAAGTAGAAAGCTAGATTTTTTGTAAATGAGAAGGGGACCAAGAGATAGAGAGAGAAAGGCGGGAAGGGAGGAGAAGGGCATGAAAAAAGAAGATGTGTTATGTACATGTAGTAACTGCCCACAAGGAACGTGATCATTACATTCTATAAACACATACTAATAAAAAATAACAATTGAGGGAAAAAACAGTAAATAAAAATAAAGACAAGTTTTAAAGTTTTAAAAATAATTTAAAGTTTTAATTTAAAAAATTAGGAAAAAGAAATGGTATATTACAGGCTGAGGATATAGCTCAGTAGAATCTTTGCCTAATATGCCCAAGGCCCTAGGTTCAATCCCCACTACTATTTAAAAAATGAAATGTTAAATTACATATATGGCTGCATCTACAGCTTACCTTATATTCCTATTGGACAAGGTTATTCTGTTTCTTCTATAAATTATCCTATCAAACCTTTTCAGGTTTCTCCAAACCCAGTGTAAATGCCGTACCTCGACATCTGTTGTATTGGAGAAGAACTCCAGGCATGTCGTCTTCCCACTTGCAATATTACCCTCAACACAGATCTGACAAAAGAGAAATGTATATTAGAGCCAGAAACCAAGCACCCAAGGCTGTGGTGACAAACCTGCAGCACGCATGCAGAAGCAGGCACTGCAGGCATCTCTGCAAAGACATTCCAAGTTGTATGAGTTGTTTTTTCTAAACTAAGACCTCAGCATTCAGATTTAATTGCAGTTTTGGCATTTTGCAATAAATAATCAGGCTTTTGGTCACAGTTTGGGAACGTGGTCTCTCAAAGGTTTTCATCACTGACCCAAGAGAACATGAGGTAATTTCTAGGGAAGGGCTCAGGTGAACAGCCTAATTGGGTCTGACCCTTCCTCAGAAAACTCCTAAGGTTCCACAATAATGACAAACCACACCCCACTAAGTCACCCAGTGACAAGCTCAAGGGTCCTTCCAGAGCAGACCCTTTACATCAACTCCTATACCACACACCTTGTCCACCCAGCCCACCATCTCTGCCCTTCCCTAATTCTACTGGTCAGGCTGCTCCATTTCTAGTATTTAAAACCCTTAGGAAATGACTGCTTCTCAGAGGTGGCTTCTCGGTGTAGCTGGTTTTAGGGTTTTCAGTCTGCTCAAAGATCCTACCTCTTCAATTTGTTGGGGATGAGAAGTTGCTGTCTGGTTGGCCCAATCCCTGATTCTTTGGCACTGGCCCACACTATTTTCTATGATCCTTACGGAACCTCAGGAATAACAGCTGGTTAGAACAATTATGTCACTTTAGCTAACGTGATATAATCAGCAGTAACAATAGCATCAAACACAGCCTAAAAAATAACTAACTGATGGTTTGTGCCTATAATACCAGCACTTGGGAGGCTAAAGCAGAAGGATCACCAGCCTGGGCTACATAGTGGGTTCAAGGCCAACCTGAATTATACAGTGAGACACCAACTCAAGAAACAGAAAAAGACAAACTGATATAACTGCTAATTTGCCACCTTTAACTATATGAACTAGATCTGTGGTTACATAACAAAATCTAGAACAAACCAGAAAATTATATGAAGTAAATAAGTCCTACATATATCAGTTTTGACCTCAGAGAAAATTTAAAAGGGGCTAGGAAAAAATAGAGAAGTAGCAGAGGAGGAAGAAATTAGAAACAAGGCTGGAGGACAAAAGGCGATCATGCAAACTTTGGGAAACTGGTGCAGAAGACAGGAGGGAAGGAGAAAAGGAAGAAATAAGAACAAAGAAGCTAGAAACCATATTCACACTCATATGAAAACAAGATCAATCAATGAAGGGGAAAAAAAAAATCCACTTCAGTTTTGTCTCTGCTGTCACTGGTAGACAATGTGTGAAGACAGAGTCCAGATCTGTGCTGATTTATCCCAGCAAGCCAGCAGTAGCTTTATAGCAGGGTAATGGATGATTTCAGTGAACCTGCACCTTTACTTCTCCTGAAATTCAAGCTGGATTCTGGCCATGAAGCTGAGCCCAGACCCATCCAGCCTGCAGCAGTCAGCTCACTTCTGCTTCTGCAAGCTTGAACTCAGCTGGGAGTTGTTAGATGGACCCTGCAGTTGTTCTGAGTTGGCCCCTCTCAAAAATGGCTCCCAGCCCTCACCACTCACCCCCAGCTAATGTAGTGCTTCTCCACCACTGTTCCCTTCCACTGCTGTGTCTCTCCATGGAGGCCTCTGGTGGTGCCAGCAACCACCCTATGTCTGGAGGTTTGAACTGCTCCTGTCATGTACTGAGTTCTGACTCAGGGAAAAGGCTCCGATAACTACCTCCTTCACCTTCATTGAAGTGTCATCCTTCCTCCACTCCTGTGGGCATCCATTCTTGCTTCAGATCCTTCCTGGGTGCAGGGGACCCACTCCCCTCCTTCTTGTCTTCCTTATGTGGCTATATTCCAGTGTCTGGCAGCAACTCAGGCTTTCTCTGCTGCTCATCACTCTACCATCTTCCCAGAAGTACCCCCAACCCCCATTAACTAGAGTCCAATCGATGGCTTTGAGGTTGGGAAACACATCATTATGATTTAGAAAGAGAATGGCTCATCCAAACCTCATGCCTCAAAGGTAGGGCTTGTGAAAAGTAACTGGATTAGCAGGGGTTACCACCCCCAACTCACTGCCAGGAGGTGACTCCTGGCCAGAGGCCTCACTGTGGGTTTGACCTGGAAGGGTGTATTTTTCTTCCCCTCACCTTCTCCCTTCTCTCTCTGCTCCCTGCCTGCCTTGAGGTGAGGAACTTTTCTGCTCTTTGCCAGATTATTTTTGCTTTGGAGCCAGCCACCTGTGGACTGAAAACATGAGCCAAAATAAACTCCTTCTTTAAGCTGTAGGTGTCTGGTATTATGTCTCAGGAACAAGAAAAGTGACTGAGATACACATGTATGTTATCTGGAATCTAACTCACAGCTTTATATAAATAAATAAATAAATAAATAAATAGGCGCTCAGTCATGAACTGTAAAGTATTAGAAAAAGAAAACAAGAATTTTTGTCAGAGGCCAGGCCATAGGATGGATAACATACATCATCATCACATCTAACCTCCCAAGAAGGCTTGCAGAAGGGCATGATGCAAGGACACTTGAACCCACATCTGGCTCATGCTAACTGCACCTGGGAAGGGGCACTGCGGAGCAAGTGGGTGGAGTGCCACCAGTCACCTGGGATCTTTCTATACTGAAGACTAAGGACCTCCTCCAAGTAACTCATCATTTGGACAGAGGGAAGCTGAGGAAGTGATACAAGCCCTGGTGATGGATTAGAACTACCCAGGACCCTTTAAAAATCCCTACAAGGAAGCCACAACCCAGACCAATCATCCCACAATCACTGAAGGGAGGACTCAGGCCAGCAAATTTTTGTTTTGTTTTGTTTTGTTTTGTTCTGTTTTGTTTTGTTTTAGTGATACTGAGGACACTAAACCTGCATACTGAGCTATGTCCCCAGCCTTTTAAAATTTTTTTAAATTTTATTTTAAAGATAATAAAACCCAACAAAACAAAACAGAATAAATCCAATCAAAACATAGCAGTGAAATTGGTACAGAACTTCAAAGCAGGACAATAGGAAAACAACAACGGCTACCATAGTGTATCTTGTTATCTTCACAATAGTTGTCCATTCCATCAGATATAGCAAAATCAAGCCAAAACAAAACAGAATAAAACTTATCAAAACAGAATACTGAATAAGGCAAAACAATTAATTGGAGTAAAACAAAGCAGTGAGAACAATATTGGATTTCAAAATCAAAATAGAAGGAAATCCCCTATATTTGCTAAACTGCACATTGTTGTCCTCCTTATAGATGCTCAGACTGCCAGTCCCAGGCCTGCAAAGTCAACCAAACAATATAAGCACTCAGCTGTCCCCTGTACCTCAGTTGCCACCAACTCAGCCTGTCCTCCCAACCAGCGGGCCACCCACTGTTGGTGGGGCGGTGGGGGGTGGAGTTGGTGATTCTCAGCCCTAGTGCTGGTAGGCTCACAGCAGGCACTGACTTTTCTCTTCCTGGGCCCTGCATGGCTTGCATAGCTTACCAGAAAGGATGGCTAGCTGGCCTGTTGGTCAGCTCCTCCCAGTTCCAGCATGGAAAATCTAGGGAAATCTAGGAAATCTAGGGAAATCTAGGAAATTCTAGGGAGGTGCTTTTTCCCTAGCCTTTTAAAAATCTTTTATTTATTTTGAGACAAGGCCTCACTAAGTCACTAAATTGCCCAGACTGGGCTCAACTTAGGATCCTCCAGCCTCAGCCTCACAAAATGCTGAGATTAGAGTCATATACCATCACAGCAGGCTCTCAGTAACTTTTAAAGCTCCTCCAGTGATTTCAAGTGCAGGCAAGGCTGAGTGCCTCAGGACTAGAATAGAGCTTCATGGTGTATAGTTCCTGACACCTCAGAAGCACCGGCAGAGCCAGTTTGCTTTGCTGTGCCGGGGATGAAACCTAGGGTCTCGAATTCACTAGGCAAGCACTCTACCACTAAACTCCAGCCTCAGCCAGAGAGGACCTGTGAAACATGAGGTAGCACCAGACTCTGAGTTGGAGCCCTTTGACCGGTTGCCCTGCAATGCTGGCCAGGCTTGGCTTGGCCAGGCACTGCCGGTGACACAGGACAAATGGCTTCAGCTCCAGCACAGCACATGAAGGAGTGGCCATTTCCACACATGTAAGAAGACAAACCAGCTCCTGAGAACACTCTCAGGGGCACATAGACATCCACCAGGCCACTGTGCAACAGGGTACTTCCTACTGTTACTCAGTGTGCCCCGACATCCTCTGGGGCACACAGAGTAACAGTAGGAAGTACCCTGTTGCACAGTGGTCTGGTGGTTTATGTAAACCCTGGCTGGAAGCGCCTAGAGAAATGTGAGCCACTTGGGCAACTTGTCCAAAGTACTAGACAAGGCAGAGGAAGCAGAAAGAATTCACATCTAGGCCAGGCAGGCCCCTTCTCTCAACCCCCAGTAGAGCCCCAGTCACTCTACATAAAACACAGGCCATGAATGGCCATCACACCTCATCACACCCACTACACCTACTATGAGTGGAATCCAGCAAGTAAAAATCTGTAATTGGCAGTAAAGTTCTCCTACCATGATCCTAATGGTTATCCAGAAGGACTGAACAATCACACTTCCAATAGGTCCTAGGCCACCTTCCAGTCCCAGGTCACTGCCAGCTCCTCCCTTTAGAACCCCAAACCACAAAATGAACCCAAGGTGGTGTGCAAAAGGCTACAAAGAGAGTCCTACTGGATTTAATATTCTATTGCTGTTTTCTAAAGAAAACTACCTTTTCTCTTCTTGGATATTTAAAAAGAGCTCAACCTAGACATCATTCTATATAGACTATTTCTTTCCTGTGCACTGCAGTAACTAGTATGTTGTTCAGATGAGGCCTTCTTCCAAAATACTTGTCCCTATTCCCACTGTGAAGCCCTGAAGAGTTGGAAAATGACCTGGAATGAGGTCAAACTGCCTACTGGTTTACAGCAAGCAAGGCATGAGGAACAGGAATACAGAAGGGAAGAAAGTCAAGAAAAGGAAGGCTTTCAATTCTGCTTTAAAGTGTTATCTAAAAATATTAAGAGGACTCATGCCCATTAAATTAAATATAGCCATAAAGCAGGAAATGTCACCTATTATCTCTACACAAAGAGAGAAACACCTAGCATATTTCACCCATACACATTTCTTACCTTTGAGTCTTTCAACTGCTTAGTGAAGGCCTACTATGTGTCAAGCACTGAGTACTCAAGACACAGTCCCACACCCAACTTATAGTCTTACTTTGGTTCACTACCAGTCAGTCACTAGTCTGTTGGCTTCAAGGCAGAGACAGGTAAAGGAAAAGGAGCTTACCCATGGCAGCCAAGAAGCAGAAGGTGAAGGATAAGGAGAGAGACCCTTCCAGGTCATATCCTCAGTGACCACCTCTTCCAACCATGCCCCACCTCCTAATGGCACATTTAGCCATGTATTCATCAGAAGATTAATCCACTCATGAGTATAGTGTTCCCATGACCCAGTCACTTTCTAAAAATCCCACCTGTGAACACATGAGATTTTTGGGGGGATACTCTGAACCAAAAGCTTAACACATACTTGTGGGAGACAACTTGAATGACTCCCTTTGAATGCAGAAAAACTGCTGCAACTTTGATTATATGGAGACTTATTTCCTTATACTGATATGTACAGAGCTGACTGTGGTATTTTTTCCTCTCTTTAATTGGCTCTAAGCATTGTGAATAAGGCAAGCCAAGGCACTGGTATGTAATCTCTAAAGCCATCAGTCTCCTGTTTCCTCATAGCCCTTTCTAAAATATATAAGCACAGCAGGATGGTAGAGCCAGTCAGCACCAGGAATGTCAACTGGGTATGAGCCTCAAGATAAAGAGGCTATGACTCCCCAGGGCACAAAAGTTTACATATCAGAAACCTAAGCAACAGCCTCCTAAAACAATTCAGTTGCCACCTTAATTAAATTATACAAATTGATCCTTCTGCATATCTCTGCATTTTGCAGAGATGCTTTTTTCCCTGTCTGGCTAGCCAGCTCAAGTTACTCATGTAATTCCTGCCATCCTTACTGTCACTCATCCTTGAGCCACACCCTTCTTCACAAAATAATAAATTCTGGGAGAGGCCCAGGATCAAGGCCTTCATCTGCATATTCTCATGGGGATAGGACTTAGAACCCCTTGGCTGCCCTTAACTTTGAATATGTCTTGGTGTCTTTACTCTCACTGTGAGTTGCATTGGAGGTGGCAGATTGGAATTAACTTGCTGGGATTCCAATAACATCTCAAAGGGATTAGATATATAACTTTGGATTGTGAGGAACACTGGAAAAGGGATTACGATACTTGGATAACTGTACTCAATATCTGGGATTACAATATTACTGTGTTATGACTTACTAAATTCCCACTGTGGATGTTACCCTCCGTCCAACTGTTCTATAAACTATGATGTGGTGCTCAACTTTTGGATACTGTAATGGTCTTGTGTGATAGCTACATAAACAGGACAAGCATCTTCAACATCCTGGCCATCTCTCCTCACCCAGCAACACCTACCAACCAACAACTCCTCTGGGCCCTACTTCTTATCATCTTTCAAATCTGCGTCCATCTCCCAGCCATTAGCTAAGTGCTCTACTCCCTGATGAAGCAGCCTCCCTGATGGCTTCACCACCTCCAGTCTTGACTTTTAGGACCCTCCACCATGGTCTACCACCATCTCTCCCTGAGACACAAACCAAATCATATTTGCATGGAAGTGCTGTGGTTTCAATGTGTCCCCAGAGTTAGTGTCTTGAAAACCTAATCCCCAGTGCAATATTGTTGCTAAGCAGGACCTTCAAGGGTTGATTAGGTCATAAGGGCTTTGTTCTCTGAAGGATTCATGCCATTATTGCAGGAAGGGGTTTCTGATAAAAGGATGAACTGGTGTTCTCTCTCTTTATTGTTCCCTTGTTATTCTGACTCTTTTCCACTATGAGATTAGAAGAGTGTGTATGATGGCCCTGAAGCAAGGCCAGTAGACTCCTATAGCTGCTGGTTTCAAACAGGAGCCTAAAGAGAATTCTTGTATGGTCTGTTGGCCATTTCAGAACTTTGGAATGTAATAGTCAATTCATCAGAAAGAAATAGCAGGTGGGTGTGGCAGACTTTCAGAGGCCTGCAGGAAAGAGACCCTGGCACCTCGGGACCTGCACCATGCAGTGACTCGGGGTGCTGGGAGAATAAGGACCTCCTCCCCTCTCTGGGGGGCTGCTGTGACTGTGGCAGACTTTCCTCGGCCCACAGGAGAGAGACCTTGGCGCCTCGGGACCTGCACCATGCCGTGACTGGGGGTGCTGGGAGAACAAGAAACTCCTCCCCTCTCTGGGGGGGCAGCTATGAGCCTGCCAGCGGGCGGGCTAAGAATCAAGCATCTCATTTCGTCCTGTCCCCCGTCCCGTGCCCTCCCCCACTAGCAAATGGGAGCCAGTTAACTACACATCTTGTGAAAAGATTGGCTATGTTATTTAGTATGAGCTCCCCATATGCAAAGATATGGACAACCATTTGGAAGAAAACGAGAGACAATATGACAGATAGTGAAGATCTCTGGTTGTCTAGCTTTGAAATTTATGCTTTCTTATGTCCCGTTCTGTTCTGTGTTGTTGTGTTTAATTTTATCCCCTTTTAAAATAAAATTAAAAAAAAAAAAAAAAGAAGAGTGTGTATGCAGTAAGAAAGTCCTCACCAGATGCAGTCCCCTTGATCCTGGACTTCCTAGCTTCCAGAACACAAGCCAAATAAATTTCTGTTCATCATAGGTTACCCAAGTCTATGGTATTCTATTACAGCAGCAGAAAACCAAGACAAGAGTAAAGTTCTGCTGTGGTCCTGGGTGTTGGGATCTATCCCCAATATTTCCACATACCCTCAAGCCCAGTCGCCTCTCTAGGTACTAGCCACAAGTCCAAGCCTGCAAGTTCTTTTCCTTCTGTGACCTGTACCTGTACCTCAGTTCCCTCTATTCCAACTCTTCCACCTCCAACTCTCCTCCACTTCTCAGGAAACATTAAGGCTTTTCAAGGTTTCCCTAAGGGGTCAGTCCTCTTTCTTACAGTCTCCAAACTCACAGCTGCCCTAGATCTACCATTGTCCTCTTTACTGCCATCTCCCTCCCTAATGACAGGAGCTGATTCCCAGGTCCTCAGGTGCTAGCCAAGGACCTCCCACATAGGACTTCACAGGAATCAAATGGTTAGGGGCATCACTGAGCCCATACCACCTCCTACTTAGACAGCAGCGGTCAGACCACATCCATAAAGAACCTACAAGCCAACCTACATCAGTATTAGCTCACTACTTAATACTACAATAATGCACTTTCCACTGCCTTAAGAAATTTAGTCCCCAACCAGGCATGGTAGCACATTCTTGTAATCCTAGCACTTGGGAGGCTGAGGCTGGAGGATCATTGCAAATTCAGGATCAGCCTGTACTACAAAGTGAGCCTAAGGCCAGCCTGAATTGCATAGTGAGATCCTGTCTCAAAAAGACAAAAAAAGAAATTTAACCCCTGGATTGAAGGTGACCAAAATATTGGCCCCAACCCCAGCCAGTTTAAACACCCAGGGGATATTCCCATGGGTATGTCCAACATGAACTTCCTTTGCTTTCCAACCTCACACCAATCACAGCTTCACCTCAGAGGCAGCACCTCAGATCACCTCCATGACAGAATTCACATCAGAGGACCCTCATGGATGCTCTCTGATCCCACCCCCATCTACCAGTCTGAGCACAGGACAATAGGAAGCGACCAGCATACTCGCCTCACTGGCTGCTCTATCCCAACCTTCCCTACACAAGATGAGGACTTTTCAATCTTTTTGCAATTACCCTTGAAGCTTTGGCAATCCAAATCTACCTAAAAGATAAGAGTACATATGTGCTCCTACCTGTGTAGACTCTGGAAAAGGACAAACAAGAACTTGGTAACAGAGGTAGCCTTCAGACAAGGGACCTGAGACACAGCTGGAGATAAGATTGTTTTGTTTTGTTTTTGAACCCAGCGTCTTCACACTGAGCTACACTCCTGGCCCTTTTCTGATTTCTGAGACAAGGTCTGAGTACATGGCCCTAGCCTGAATGTATGATCCTCCTATCTCAGCTTCCCAAGCCGCTGGGATTACATAAATGTGTCATGGTGTCACAAGCAGCTGAGTTAGTTAAAAATATTACAGTCAGACAGGGATGGGCCCTTGAAGGAACCAGTCCTGAAGTCCAGACACCTTGGAACCTTGGAGGAGACAGACACCTCTGCTGAGGGCCAGATCTCAAAACAAAGGGTAAAACACATGCAACAATACCCGAAGTATAAATATCAGGGATTGATATTCTAAATAGGTATAGATCACCTTGAGGAAGCCAGGAGTTACCATCTCAACCCTCTACAGCAAGAGTCATTGTACTTTAAGCTTGCCCACTTGCTACATCACTTGCTTCCTCATTTGTCCCTGATTTGATCAATTTTACCTGAACAATTAATCTTTTTGGTTGACCACAGTGTTTCACCTCATGCCCACCTGCCTTGCCAGTTCCCATGTTTTCCCCATCTCGGACCCCATCTCACCTTGTGGTTTTCTCTATAAAAGTCCCTAGAAAAGACAGTCTTTGGAAACCCAGTCAGCATCCCTTCTGTCTCTCTGACAGAAGCTTTCTTTCTCTCAATAAGTATGTTCTGCTCTTAACCTTCATTTTTCCTAAAATTCATTCTTCAATTTAGAGAACAGGAACTCTCATACAAGACAACCAGTAGGTTTGGAGTTCCATTTCCCTGTATCATTGGCACCCACAAATACTTTATCTTTATCCAAGAAGATCCTCCTGTATTTCTGGTTTTTATTCTGTACACTCCCCTTCTTAAAAAAATAAAAATTACCCTATGCCGGAGACTGCACACAAGGACTTACCACTGATTTTTTCTCTTTTTCGTTTTCTCTATCTTTATCTGCAAAAGAAATCAACTTTTAGACTCAGTTTTAAATAACTTACTCCTCACTGTGCTAATTTGCTAAAAGATCACAAAAACAGTACCTAAAAATGATTTCCACTCTTGGGAACGTCCGTGGGTGGGTAAAGACAGTACCCCCCCATCCACTTATGTGTGACATCATGCAACTGGGTCGTGTGTGTAAATCTGACCTTGAAAACTGCTCAGACTTTTTCATCTGGCCTGTTATACATCCTTTTAGTCCTTGCACTGGATCTTCCCACTGGACAGGCAAAGCGGCCTGCACTCAGCCCTCCGGCAAAGCAGGAGGAAAGCTTAGATCTGGGGAGGGTCCCAGGCCGTTGTGCCTGCCAGGACAGACAACACGGCCCATCCAATTCACAGGAGTCTCTGAGGCTCCAGGGAACACCACAGCCTGGTCCATTCCTTCGGGGCGCGGGGGTCCTCACTGCCCGCAAGAGCCAGAGGCCGCCAGAGGCCTCCCTTCGCGACACCACTCGCCGAGAACTGCGATCCCGGAGGCTGGTGAAATGTAACTCCCAGTCCCTTTAGGCCCTGGGGTCAGGGCTGAAAGGCCATAGCAGCCCCAACGCCTGAGGTGAATCCCTCCACGGCACGCGGGTCCCTGACCCCACCGCTAGCGACCGCTCGCCGAGCAGACTATGGCGGATGACTGCCCCCCACCCCGCGGGCAGCTCCGAGGAAGTCCCGCGCCGCGGAGGCGGAGCTTCGGGGTCACGCGGCCCCGCCGGCCGGGGCCGGGGGCCGGGGACCGGAGGCTGGGGAGCAGCGGCCGCCGCGACGACGACGTAAAACAAAAGTGCGAATTACCCGGAGGCCAGGCGCTGGGCTGCGGCCCGGCGCTGGAGGCGGGGCTGGCCGGACTGACCAGGCTCCTGGGACTCCCGGGCCCCACGCGGCGCAGCATCCGGGCTGCACAGCGCCGCAGCGACCCTAGCAGCATGGTCTGACGGCGGACGCGCGCGTCCCCCGCTTTCTCACACCGCGAGACCGCACGCCCCTCGCCGCAGGCTCCGCCCCGGCCCCTGCTAGGACTGCCCTTAAAGAGCCCTGGTCGCATTTCACCCTCTCCAAACAACCCAGCCAGTAGAAATTGTCAATTCTGTGCTGCAAGTTCCTCCCGGAAGAATGAAGCAATTTGATCAAAATGGCTCCGGGTTTGATTCCCTGCACTGCCCGAAAAAAGAGGTGGGGAGTGGAGCTGGAGTTCAAGCCCCTCTGTCTTACTTCTCAGCCCTCGTCCTCTTTCCTCTGAACTTTGACATTTCCAGGGTCTGGACTCTATACATGTTCGAGATCCTTCAGGCAGACACAACCAGTATTCCAACTGGATGGACAACTGGAGACACAGTGGAAACCTGTAAATTGTCAGGTAGCGAATATTTAACCCAGATGTGGGGCAGATGGGGTGTTGTAAGTCATTCCGCCAGGGCCAGTAACCCCAACTGGCGGATCCTGGCTGGATGTGAAAGTTTCTCTGCTCAGCAAGTTTTCCACCTCCTAAGAGTGCAAGATGCTAGCAGACACTATTGAACAAGGAAAAGGAGACCATTTTCAGTTGTAATATAGGAAGAAATATAGGGCTGGGGATTTAGCTCAGTGGCCTAAGTGCCTGCCTGGCAGGTACTAGGTCGTGAGTTTGCTCCCCGGTACAAAAAAAAAAAAAAAAAAAAAAAAAAGCAAGCTCAGCAAAAAATGTAACTCCCAACCTGCTAGATGTCAGATACACTGAGTTTGTGTCCCCTGAAACCGAAGAATGAATTTTAAGGAACATGGAATGTTCAGAATAGGAAAGATTTAGGGTTAAAGGGAGGGTAGGGGAAAAGGGGAGGATCAAGTTAGATCATGTACAGGTATAAATTCTCTATAATGTGATCATTATGTATATATAAAACGTTCTAATGGCCGGGGATTTAACTCAGCGGTGTAAGCTCCAGACTGGCAAGCACTAGGTCATGAGTTCGATCCCCAGTACAAATAAAATAAAATAAAATAATGAAATCTGATTGAAGAAAAAAAAAGTGTAGGAAAGATTTATTGACAGACAGCTCCTGAGAGACAGGAGGGGACCCAAAAGTGGGTTGCCACAGAGGACTTGCATCAGGGATAATTTATACAGCAAAATCACAAATGTGGGTACAATGTGAGTCAAACTATAATCAACTGGTAAGATTACAAGTATAGTCACTGAGCTAATACTGCTCCAATAGGGAAGCACGTTGCATAGCCATGGTTACATGGGAAAAACAAAGGCATCTTTGGAAAGGAGTGCATCAGGATGCTTTGGTCACCCACCTGGTTGACTGATGTCTATCTGGATTGGGTGGCCAATTATAATCTCAAATTTCCATTCATCCCTTAGGGAAGTATACAAGTCCTGCTTTTTTCAGATGTACCTTCTGGCACAATTCTGTTGTTTCCATCGGTCACTGACTTTATTGAGAGCCCAGTCCCTTTTTGACTATATAATAATTTCTAACTTAACTGCTTACAATATTAGCTTCTAGATCTATCATCTGAAAACTACCCTTTCATTTTATGCCGATCTACCTACCTGCCACATACCTACCCAAGGCAAATGTACTCTATTAAATAAGCTTCATATTAAGGTGAACATTTCTGCAGGCAATACGGGATAAGGCTATTGAAAGTAACTGCTGAACAGATTAGGTGGAATGAAATGGACTGTGATGGACAAGATGCAAAGAGGTCCAAATGGACAGACGGGAGCAATGGCCAAATTATCCAAGTCAGAACTTAATTCACAGGCCAGGGATAGCTCAGAGGCACAGCACTTGCCTAGCAAGCACAAGGTGGTGAGTTTGATGCCCAGTACCAAAAAAACCCATAATTCCCATTCCCATAAAAGTGTCATATATACTTCATATTCCTGAAAAGAAACCTTCCAAGATGGTATAGCTCTACATCATTGCAGCACTTACAAAAAAACACAATCTGAATTCAAGAATCTAAAGAAACTCGGACTGTTCTACCTAAAGGAAAACTAACACCAGAGGGAAGCAAAAGTAAAACTATGCTTAGGTTGACCCAAGCTCAGGCTACACATACTCTACATCTACAGGTCACCAGATCCTGGGGACCCTTCAGGGAGAGAAACAGACATGTCCTTTCTTTGTAGCTGTTACATAAAAGCAGTATGTAGTACTTATGGTTTTATGAGTTTCAATACAGGTATTTGAATTAGGGTCAATTATCCCCTTAACTAGTTATCACTTCTCTATGGTGGAAAGTTATCAAAATCTTTTCTGCTAGAGTTTTGTTTTGTTTTGTCTTCAGTAAATGGGATTGAACTGGGGATCTTTGCACTGAACTATGGTCCCCCAGGACCTTCATCCTTCTATCTTTAGACATGGTCTCACTTTTACTAAACTGCCTGGACTAGACTGTACTTTGTCAGTCTTGCCTCAGCGTCCTAGAGTGCTTAAAGCAGAGGGTTTTTTGTTTGTTTGTTTTTGTTTCTTTTTTTTTTTTTGTACCGAGAATCAAACTCGGGACCTTAGATTTACCAGGTAGCCCCTAAGCTAAATCCCGGTCCCTGTCTTCTAGTTTATAATTTCTAAATAAAACAGTACATACATTATCACTTTCTAGGCACCATAGTATGCAACAGAACACTAACCCTTCTCCTAACTATAGTTTCATACCTATTAATCAACCTTTCCCTATGTAAGTGACATTCTTATGATCTACATCAGCTAGAGAGAAATGCTGAGGACAGTGACGGTGACTACTGTCAACAGCGTCACCAAGAGAACTTCCGCCGAGGGACATTTCCCTTTCTCTCTTGCCTCTCTCCCTTGCTTGTCCGGCTCCCCAGCTCCAACCCTGCAAACGCCTCAGGATGGGAAAGCTGTAGTGCTGTGACTATTACCATCAGGTGGGGCGCAACAGGCTAAAACCCCAAAGACCAGCGAGTCCCGATTCCGGCTGAGCTTCTGCGCTGCTAGCAAACTGACCCAAAACGGTGGTCTCCTCCCGCTTCCCTCATAGAGCGCACGCGCACTTGGGTGGGCCGCGGCACAGTGCGCATGCGCGCGCGCGAGCGGGAAGCCGAGGGAGCAGTAGGTAGGCTACCGCTTAGTGGTCGGGACCGTAAGTGAGGCCTGGCGGGGCGGGGCACTGAGAGGAGTTGAAAGGAGAGGTGTGGCTGTTGGGTCAGGCTGGCGGGCGAGATGGCTACTGAGTCGCAGCTGAAAGCGGAGTTTCGCCTCTTCTGCTTTAGCGCGAAAGGCCCTGTGAAGATTCTGCGGCTGGTGAGGGCTGGGCTGGGGTGACGGGGGCGGGGGTCCGAACTGCTGGAGGGCACATGCCTGGCTGTGCAGTACTGAGGGGAACCAACCGTGTGCTCTGTCAGCCGTCTTTTGTGGTGGGCGGGGCCTTTTGGTTTTTGTTGTTGTTTTTGTAGGTTTTGAGACTGGGTCGGGCTGGGTCCAGGCTGCCCTGGAACTCGCTACGGTGTGTAGCTCAAGGCGGCCTTCGCAGTCCTCTTGGCTCAACTTCCCAAGCGCTGAGATTCCGGGGCGAACCACCACGACCATCCAGCTGGTCAGCCTGGTTTTTATCCGGGCGTCCCCAGAGGCGAGATCTTTCCTTTGGGCCCCCGGGAGAAGCGGAAGAGCCATCGGGCAATTTCCTCCTCTCCTGAGAATATAGGGACCCATTTATTAAACAAAATGCGCAGATTTACCTGAATGGTCAACAAGGCCCGGTGGTGACCAGATAAGGAGGCAAGGCAGCTGCACTTGGGCTGATGCAGAATTTAAGACTTGGCCAAGTGGAGACGGCACCAGGGCGACTTTAGAAGCAGCTTGGTTGTGTTAGCGGGCTGACGGGAATTTTAGTTTTAAATCATCAGCAGTGACTGCAGTTTTTAAATTGCTTATATGTATTTTCATTTATTTTATTTTATTTATTTATTTTGGTGCCGGTGATCCAACTCAGGACCTCGCACTTGCTAGGCAGGCACTTAATGCACTGAGCCAAATCCCCAGCCCCTATATGTATTTTTTAAAGGAAGTATAAAAGGCAGATAACATAATATTTTGTGGTTGGCTGTATATGTCTTTATCATTATTAGGCAGAACTTATTTTTATAGAAACAGCGACTAAATGAGGTTACTATCATTTAACATACAGAAAGAATTTATTATTGCTTGAGGCTGGGCAGAGATATCTTTGTAGTGATAACTTTTTGGCACTAGAAAGCAAGAGAAACTTTTGTTTTTTTTTTTGGTTGAGCTGTATTTATCTTGTTGGCAACTGGAGTGTCAGGAGTGTCAAAGCTCATCAGGTTTATAGCTTTTAAACCATAGAAACAGGCCGTGTCTCCCAGTCTCATCTTTGAACAGTATTAGAAATATGATTAGTATTAGAAATACAAGTTTTAAAATTTTATCTGCATTAAAATAGCTTCTACATTATTTTGTTGTTTTATATGGAAAACTCATTTTTTTTTTTTTTTTAGTTTTAAGAAACTGATAAGAGGAAGTAACCTGTAAGAGAAGTTGCTGGTGTATGGCTTTACAGCTTTTAGACAGAAACTGGGTCAGAAATTTAACTATATATGGATGCATTAGCATAATTGTCACGATGGTCACTATTGGCTCAAACAGTGCTCTTGCCCAAGAAGGAAGAAAATTTAGGGACTTTTATTAGGAAGAAACTTACCGCGTTTGTAATTTTTGTTTTAGATGCTTTTGGAGCTGGCAGTTCTTTTTTATTATTTTTGACTTGTTGGTATTGTAACAGCATTTTTTTGAAGAAGAAGAAGACAAGTGCATCTATGTTAGACTATTAGGATTTAAACCCTTTTTATTTTGGAGGGCAACTATAGCCAAATAATTTATTGGGTTTTGTAGTGTGTCTGTAGAAGCTTGTATGTTAGCAAAATCTCTTGTTATTTGATTTTTTAATTGTGAATATTGTTGTCTTGTATCTATGGCTGTAGCATTAAGGGTTATGCTCCCTGTAATTGTTGTCCCTGTTAGAGTGGGCAATATAACAGTGTTATGTTTTTGATATAACTGGTGGGTGCGTGTAGGACCTTGTTGGCCTGAGTAAACAGAGAGGTTAGGGACCAGAAAAGCAAGCCTATGAAGGCTCACTGTGCAGCATTATTAAATATTTAATAAACTCTATCAGAGCAAACAAAGTTTTATGGGAAACTGTTAGAGAATCTGAAGTAACAGTTAATATATCTATGCAGTTAGGAGAGACATTCTGGCTTTTGGAAGAACCTAGGAAGCAGGAGGTATTTCTTTATACCATTGTGGGATAAAGCTGAAGTAAGTGATTAGAGACACTTGTAGAATTGAGTTTAGGGCCCCTTGGGTTAGGCCCAGAGCTTGATAGGTAAGGACTGATAGGGGTATATAGGACCAACAATCATTATGTAACTGAATTTGTAGCTTGGAGAACTTGGAGGGTGCTATTAATCAAGCACAGGACTTGAGGAGTCGGAGATCTGTGTGATTAGCAACAGATACAGGAGCCGGTGGGAGCAGTGGAGGTTTTGGAGAAGAAACTTTAATGTGAGATGGGGGTATCTAGACCTTTATGATTTTAAAAACAATTTATGGATTTTGTCTCCACCTATTTATTTGAACTCTTATTTGGTGACCTGATGTCCAGTCTTGTTGGAAGAGATTTAAAATAGTGTATTGCCAGGGATTATAAGTTTTTTATCGACAGTTTGGACTTGAGGGAAGCTGGGTTATAAGACTGTTTTTAGTTTTAGTCTATTTTATGACACAATTTTACCTCAGACAGAATTTAGATAAAAACAGAGGTTCATAGTATTTGTTAGTTTGTTATCATTGTGGACAGACATACTTATTGTTGGAGCAATATCTTTCTTTTTAATTTTTTACATTTTGTGAAGTAACGATGGTTTTTTAAATTTATTGTTTTAGCTTGAGCTGGGCATGCATTAAAATAAAGGTATATTTTTTTAAAAAGGTATACTTTAGATTGGAAAGGATTTTATCTTGTCTGATTAAGAGTGACAATGGAGGGCTGGGGATTTACCTTAGTGGCATAAGCACCTGCCTGGCAAGTGCAAGGTCATGAGTTTGATCCCCGGTACCCCCCCCCCAAAAAAAGAGTTACAATGGGATTTGGATCATAAATTTGAGTTTTGAATTTTTAATGCCTTGAATTACCATCTACTTTTAGTATGTTTAAGCAGGTTAGCCACAGGAAAATTATTCTAAACAGGTAAGAGTCTTTAGTCTGATAATTGTAGCAAGGTAGAAAAGAACAAAAGTAACCTTTGCCAGAATTTTTTAATCTTTTGGGGACACAGTGTAAAATACAACAGCAAACGCTAAGACTAATGGGAGGAAAAGAACAGGAATTTAATAGAACAGCAGTATATTGGGACTAGAGTTATTTTAGTGTATGGTGTTTACTTAATCTTTAGCTGTGTGTTAACTAGTCAGCAGGGCTTTGAGAGTGTTGTCTCTTTAGGGTAGTCTTTAGGGAAGCTGTCTTGTTGAGCTTGGCCTTTCAGCAGTCATCAGAATGGGCAAGGGCCCTTTTAACTCTGGAGTGGTGAATTTAGGGCTGGATCTCTGTCAATTTTTGGTGTCTTATCTATTGCTTTTCAGTTGACCAAGCCAACAACCAGAATGTTAGCCCCCTAAAAGTGGCCCACCTGTCTGTGTAGGAGGGGTTTTTAAAATTTATTTATTATAAGTAATTATATTGTCTATAACTTTGTTTACTGGTTTGAATTGCTTCTTTTAGTTTTAAATTAGAATAGTTCTGTTTTAGGCTGGACAGTGACCATTGTCTATTCTGGGGTTGAGTTATGGCTAGACCATCAGTATATCTGATATCAGCCAGAAGTGTTTTATTGTTTGTTTGTTTATTTTGTATAAAGACTAAAGCTCCTATCTAGTAGTCTGACTTTTTGAATGGGTTTTTGAGTCATGTATATTATGGGGCTCAAAACTATTGCCAGTTTGGCTGCTAATAGGCTAACTGAGAAAAAGGCCTATTGTTGAAGGTATGTCTCTCAACTCGTGAGAGTGGGAGCTTGTGTCATTTTATTTTGGGAATGAGCTGTTTATGTTTTTTTTTTTTTTTTTTAATTTGTACCGTGATTTTTTTTATAGGCTTGTAAAGCAGCAGTTACAATTATTGTTTTTTAATCAGGGAATGTTGGCTCTGGGCTCTCCTTTATAATTATGATTAAAACTCAACAGGGTGTTTCGGAGTTTTTTTGTTTTTGTTATAGGCCTCAGCCAACTCTACTGTCATTTACATTGACAGGATAAATGGCAGTTTGGTGTTAATGACTCATAGGGCTTGCATCTATGTAATAGAATATGTAATTCTTTTGAGTCCTGGAAAGCAACTTTTGATGTATCTGGCAAACAGCTTTTGTTGCATCTGTCTAGTCTCATGTTGTGACCCCTTTTGGTGATCTGATATAAAGGGCACACCAGGGTAGCAAGGTACAGTATGCCTACCAAAAACCTACAAGTCTATGTATGCCTATAACTGGTGTACTGTTGTGGATCTGATCTTACCTGACTATAGAACATCCAAGAATTTGATAGACAAACCAGGTCTCTGGTTCCTGTCTTTGTTTATAGTTTATTTTCATGTCAACAACGTGTTTGTAGACAGTGCATGGTCGCTTTTAAAATTGTAAGTCAATCAGGTACATATAATATCAATATGAAACAGTGACACAGAATGTGGCTTGGCCCAGGTGGTCAGGTCCTGGGCCACTGGGCCATGACTCAAAGTTGGGCTATGCAAGAAGCTTTATGAAAACATCTGGAAGATCTAATGTCTGTCTTTTTGATGAAGGCAAATTGGTCTCAACTGCCAGAGTCAAGGTGAGACTTTATAGTCATTTGTTATGATGTTTGGCTTTTGTGTGGGCCATCTGGGGAATTGAAAGGGCTCTCTAAAGGTCATATCACCTCTGTTTTTAAATTTTAAGACAGTTTATCTCTTTTTGACCTCTGGGCAGTGGTATTGTTTTACAGACACAACTTGTATGGCTTGTGGGAGAGTTAGCAGTGCATGGTGTAGATGACCTCAGACTATAGCTTCTATTGTGCGAATTTGTAATCAGAATTTTTTTTGGTATGGTCCCATACCAGTCAGTATGTTTATCTTTAGTATGTTTTTTTAGTATGTTTATCTTTAGTATGTTTGTTTTAGGGAAACAAACATACAGTTATGAGGAAATTGTCTTATACCCAAAGTCATCTGGGCCTTTTGAACCATGATGTAGTGGCCTCTATATCTTGTTACGTGTTTAGGAGGTCCTGTGAAACAGTCTGTGTTGCCTCGTATTAGCATTGACTCAGTTTTGGTATCTATTAATGTTAATACACATTGTACATTTTGGGGGGAGATCAGTAAATACTCAATTTTATATATGTTACCTCTGGTCATCTGGGACCCCCAAGACCCATGCTTCTGGGCTTGCCTCTTAATTAGGGTAAAAGGAGGCCAGTGTTATTTTTTGTTTATTTGTTTGTTTTAGTGGGGCTGATTTGGCCTTTTGGCTTTGGTTCATTGTCTAGTATTGTTTTTTAGGGCCTATCTTCATAAAGTCAACTATATATATATATATATATATATATATATATATATATATATATATTTTTTTTTTTTTTTTTTTTTTTTTTTTTTTTTTTTTTTTTTTTTTTTTTAAGGGAGTAGAAATACAACAGAACAAGACAGAACAAAGCCAATTGAGACAGTGCAGTGAATTTGGTACAGAACTTCACAGCAGTTACCGGGATAACAGTAATAGATACCATAGTATATCTCATTATCTTCACAATAGTTGTCTAGTCAATTAAGTATAGCAAAATCAAACCAAAGACAGAAAGAACATTATAAAATCAATAAGAGAATATTGAATAGAGTAAAGCAAATAATCATAATGAAACAAAACTGAAAACGACACTTGCTTTCAAAGAGAAGATAGAGGACCCCCCCCCCATATTTGCTATGTTGCACACAGTCATCCTGCCAAGAGATGCTCAGACCTCTGTCCCCAGTTGCTAACGGGGGTTGGGGGGTTGGGATGTCTGATTCCAAGCCCGCACACCAGTAGGCTCAAGAGACACTGCTGGGTCTCCTCCTGGCTCACGCCAGAGGAAGGCGCTTAACAAGAGGGCGGGTGAATTGCTTCTTTGTGCAGGCTCCTGGGTTCCACCATCCAACAACATATTTTAAGGCTACCTGTCTAACTTATCTATGGCAGTCAGCAGGTCTATTTAGATCTGGCTGTAGTGGCTTTACAGCCCCACTCATCCCTCACCCCCCCCCATTTTTTTTTCTGTCAGTGTAGTTTTTGTTTTTGTCTCTCAATGTGACCAAGGTATCTACAGCATTATCTGTACAGGGGAGAAGGGCTGTTATTGACCCAAACATGCTAGTTAGCCCACTCGCCAGGATTGTGTCCTTTATATGTGTTATCAGCTTTTTTTTTATTTGGGCTATGATACTGCAGTATAAACATCATCTGCCATATGTCTAGTTTATGTAGCACGGTTATTAGGTTAGTCTAGCTAGTGACTTGTTCCGGTAGGTCACCTGAATTTTTTTTAACTCAGCAAGCTGCTGTCACTAACCGATTTATTATAGTCTAGTTATCTGCTTTTGATGCTGTCCTCTGTATATCCTGTAGAACCCATCTCATAGAGGGGATGCTGGCTATGCTGATTATTTGGAACTCAGGGTACTTTATTTATTTTTGTACTGGGGTTTGAACTTATGACCTCGCGTTTGCCAAGCAGGCACTTACACTGCTGAGCTAAACCCCTGGCTATGCTGATTATTTGGAATATTTTTTGTGGGCTTAGCTGTGTTATCAGCTCCATTGTCTCATAGCCATAGCAGCTACATAGGAACATTTTTATCTTTTGTCCTAATTGTTTTGTTAGTTTTTATAGGGTTTCTTTTTATATTATCTGAGCTCTATAGCAGCTAGTTATTGGTCAAGGGTTTTTTGGTTGTAGCTGGTCTATTTGTCAGACAAGGTTAACTCATTTGACCTGCTGTTTTACAGTAAGGCGGGGGAATTTTTTTGTCTATTATTTTTAAAGCTTGCGAGACGTCTTTAGGCTCTGTAGAGATCGTTTTCTAGTCTGTTGGGACCTTCTGTCAAGAAGATGGAGATAGCTGGCTATGATGAGGCTGGGGTTGCTTATCAGTAATTTTTTGGCATTTCTTTTATCTTTGGGCATTGTTTTTATAGTCATCAAGGACCATTTATTTTATAAATCAATTTATTTGTCTCCTCAATTAAGAGGATGGTGCAGCAAGTACCTGCAAACATGGAGGCCATTTTTTCAACACTGAGTTTAATGTTTTAGACAGTATGTGACTGGCTTCTCCCTGGGATTAACAGTCTGAATTAGCATATAGAAGTTAGAACAGTCCAAGAGGGTGAGGATAATCACAGTGCACTGGCAACTTCAAGATCTTGAATTGGCTTTATAGGCAAGAGATACATATTTTAGCAGTTCAATAGTCTATCATCATAGTGACCAGCCATTTTTAAGAGACAGAAGCAACCGGATCTGGGTCAGAAACTGTGCCATGGGCCACTAATAAACTGAAGTGTACTGATTGGGGGCATTACTATTGTGGTGGGTTTAATTACTATAATTTTATCTAAATATCAAGCACTTTGAAATATAAAGTATAACGAAAGACTTGTTTTTATCAATTATGGTTGTCTTAGTACTTGAGTGCCTGCAGAATGTTAACAGATAGCAGTTATATAGTTTTATAAAGAAAGCCTAAGATCAAAACCCATATGTTGGGCTGGGGATTTAGTTCAGCAGCATAAGTGTCTGCCTTGCAAGTGCACGGTTGTGAGTTTGATCTCCAATACCAAACATACACACACACACACACACACACACACACATATTATATTTAAATGTCTATTGAATAGACTAACACACAGCATATATATTATGTAAGTTTTTAAAGGTTATTATTTGATCGATAATCTTGTATTTATTTGATCGTTTCTCATGGGTGTTGTTTTTTTAGAAGGAACAATCTGTGCTCTATCAAATTAGCAAGTTACCATATATATATATATTTTATTTATTTATTTATTTATTTTTTGTGGTACCAGCGATTGAACTCACAACCTCACACTTGGCACTTATGCCACTGAGCTAAATCCCCAGGCCCACCACATATATTTTCAATAAAATATTTTTATAAGCTTTTTAACATGTATAAGTTTTAATATTATTATTTTTATCTTTTTAACAGGACAAGACTTTTATCATGTATAATCTTTTATATCAAAAGTATATTTTTATATCTATAGCTTTTAATTTTTTTATTTATTATAAAGCTTTTCATAACATTTAATTTGCAGCTGATTGAATTTAAAAGTTTTGATGGATGATATGTTTATTTTCTATAAATCAGGCATTTCATCTGACCAAGCTCAAGGATGAAGTAAGATAAGGCCAGGCAAGGAAAAAGAAAGAACGACATGGCCTCCATGTAGTACTTCAGACTTTTCAGCCCAACTGTCAGTTCTTAAAACAGAGGTTTGGGGGGAGATGGGAGCGAATCATCATTTGAAAGATAAACTTCGCTAATTAGAGAACTAAAAGTTACTGTAGTTGAGGGAATTCAAGAAAATTCAAAGGGAAGAAAAATAAATTTTGAAGAGCTGACATATGAGAGAGGAAGCTAAAGTAGTTAAAAGTTACAGGGAAACATTTCCACCTAATATGAGGAGAAATTTTATCTTCCCACAATTAAGTGTCACTTGGGAAAGGATTGCATTCTAACAAAAGTAACAATCACAGATGAACATTTGGTGAGGATGTTATAAAGGAGATTCAAACTTGAGATAAGTGAGAACAAACCGCATATAAGGTTATTTCCACAACAAATGTCTGTGATTCTGAGAAATAGTTATGTAGATTGTGTATCCCTTATCCAGAGTGCTTGGGACCAAAAGTGTTTATAATTTTGGAATATTTGCATGTACATAATGAAATATTTTAGGGATGGGACCCAAATCTATCATTTATGTTTCATATATAAGTATCTTATATACATATCCTGAAGGTGATTTTCTGCATTTTTTTTCTTTTTTTTTTTGGTACCAGAAAACGAATTTACAACCTTGCTCTTGCCAGGCAGGCGCTTATGCCACTGAGTTAAATCTCCAGCCCATCTACAATACTTTTAATACTTTTGTGCATGAAATAAATTTGTGGACACTAAACAATCAAATGTCTGGTATAGAATTTTCCACTTCTTAGCATTGAACACTTTTAGATTTTGGAGCATTTCAGATTTTCAGATTAGGGATGCTCAAGCTGCATTTTGAAAGTAGCCCCACAAGATTTACTGATGAATCAGACCTGGACTAAGAGAGAGGAAGCCAGTATACATGATGCCAAAGTGTTTGGCTTAAGCAGCTAAAAAGATACAAATGCTATCCTCTGAGACTGGGAGGCCTGTAAGTAAAGCAAATGTGAGGGGAGGACTAGAAGTTCAATTTCGGATTTTATTGTTAGGTTCAATACCTGTCAGACATCCAAGCAGCAGTAGTAAATAGGAAATTGGGATAATCAAGATTGGATTTGATAGAGAGATCAGGCTTCAGAAATAGAAGCATTTAAAGCCTCTTTCTTGAGGTCATCAAGAAAGAAGTATAGAGAGAGAGGACATTGGATTGAGCCTTGAAACACTTCAAACATTGGGGGTCAGGGAGAAAATAAAGTACAAAAAGAGGGAGCCTCCTACCCCATAAGAGACCAGCTGATCTGGAGAAACACAGACTGTGATGATAGGTGTTCAGGTGAAATGCAATTTGATGCTTGTGGTGTTTGGTGTTTCTCATTTATTCAGAGGATAACTGGTACACAGTGTGGCATCTATGGAGGATTTCTTTCTGAAAGTGGTAGTCATTGTTAATTCTTTATTATCTTGTTTTGAAGTCTTGTATCATTTTCATTGTTTTGTTGGGTCTGGTTTTATTCTGTTTTGTTTGATTTTGTGATATCCAATGGCAGCTATTTCAAAGATAGCAAGGTATATTATGGTAGCCATTTTGGATTTACTGTTGTCTTGTTTTGAAGTCCTTTATTGCATTCATTGTTTTGTTTTTGGTTCTATTCTGCTGTTTTATTTGCTTTTTACTGTATCTGAAGGTATCTGCAGCTATTTTGAAGACAAGATGCATTATGGTAACCATTGTTGATTTTGTATTGTTTTAAAGCCCTGTGTCACTTATACTGGTTTGTTTTGATTGGCTTTATTCTGGTTTATTTTGCTTGGTTTTATTCTCTTTAAAATAAAATTTTAAAAAAAGAAGAAGAGAGGATTTGGGGAGGCAGGAAAAACCAAAAGTATTTTGTCCTTAAAACTAACTGCAAAAACTCTTTGAGGGTTAGGCTTAGGCTTACGGTTAGAGTAAAGTGTTAAATATTGATAATAATTCAAGTAAGATGAGGACCAAGAAATAAACATTAGAATTATCTTGTGGACAAATTGTGAGACAAGTCTTTGCTGGAAAAGTATACAGAAGCTTAGTTCTTAAGTATGTGGTGAAAGGTAGAATCATAGAAGTTCTTAAGTATATGGTGAGAGGTAGGCTCTATTCTAAGGACCACGAAGAGATATTTAAAGAATTTTAAATAGATAACAAATCTTCGTTTTAGTAATTTGACAGTAGTATCTTTGTCATGATAGTTTAACTAAAAGATGCTAAAGAGCAATAGTTTTAGGGATGAAGATGAGGGAATGCCAAATATGTTTAGGCATTAAGTCAGCAGGATGTGATTATTCCTCAGTTGCAAGAAGTGACTTAAGCAGTGGACTTAGGTTCCTAGTATGGATAAGAAGGTAAATTGTAGTAACACCAACTGAGGTAGTGAAGAGAGGAGCCCACCAAGAGAGCAGCCACAGAGAATAAGAATTAGGAAATGTGACAGGAATAAGGCCAATAGCTTAGAAAACATACAGGAACTGTTTCTTGATAACTCTTCTCTTCTTATTGGGACAAAATACCCGAAAACCAAAATGAAGGAAGGAAAGGTTTATTTAGCTCACTGTTTATGGAGGTTTCAGTCCCTAATCAGTTGGCTCCAAGATAGGGTGGCATGGCACTGGGGCAGCACTTCAAGGCAGCAGCCAGCAAAAGCAGCCAGAGCAGAAAAAGGGGGAGAACAAGCCTCTTCTCCTCCCTTCTATTGCAAGCAGGCTACCCCACCCCTCCACCACGCCAGGTCAGGTGTAGCTCTCACACCACCTCTGTGGCCTCCTCTTGCACAGGCTGAGGATATTTACAAAGTAAGGATCCTGGCTCCTTGCTGAGTCTCTGAGTTAAATTTCTAAATTTCTCAAGTTGACACAGTGTATCAACCATAACAAGCTGTAAATATAAATCAAAAAATCCAGTGTGACAGCACCATGAGAATTTTTAAGAAACTGTAGTCACCAGTTCCAATAACCATGATGCAAAAAGGTTACAAAGGAAAGGGATTGAAAACTGAAGGTTTGACTTCATAACGTATACACTCAAGACCTGAGTCAAGTGGAATAAATGGAATGGTTTGAGATGATGTTATTAGTAGTTATTGTATTATAAAGCGTGGCGGGGCCTGGTGGTACACATTTGTAATCTCAGCAGCTGGGAAACTGAAACAGGAGTATCGCTGCTAGTTCGAGGCCAGCGTGGGCTACAAAGTGAATCCAAATCCAGCCTGAACTGCATAGTGAAACCCTGTCTCAAAACAATACAATAAAAAGAGTGGAGTTATTTAATAGCTAGGTATTGGTAGTCAGACTAATCAATTTAGAAGTTCAAAGGCAGGGTATGTTTATACTGATCAAATTCAAATAATTATGAATGAATCACTTGTATAGATTAAAAGGTTTTTTGTTGTGTTGTGTTGTGTTGTGTTGTGTTGTGTTGTGTTTTTTAAAGAGTACCTAGGTGATACCAGCTGAAAGAGAATTATGAAAGTTAGGCCAGGGAGTACTCTTAGCAAACCACTTACCAAAAACACAAAGAGACTTTGGATAGAGATATATTTCCTAAATATATGGCATTAACAGAACTCCCTGGGGCCCACTTGCTTAGTTTTCCCTTCAACAATGCACTTAACATTGCCATATTTTGTCTTCCTTTGGAAATGAAGAAATTGAATTAGGTTACTTTAGGATTTGTTCTTCTCTTAAAATATTTTTGTTTTGATGGCATTGTGTTTGGCATTGTATTTTTTATAAAAAGGTTATTTTAATAACAAAGCTGTTAAACACCAGACTTTTCTCTGACAGTGTGTTTTAAAACCTACCCCTGGGTATTTTGTTTTTATTGTTGTTGCTGTTTGTTTTTGAGACAGGATCTTGCTAAATAGTTCAGACTGGCCTTGAACTCACTATATAGCCCAGGCTAGCCTTGAACTCTTGGCAATCCTTCTGCCTCAGCCTGTGAGTGCAGGGATTACAAGCATGCACCACCACACCTGGGTCCACTTTGATGTTTTTCATGACAACCTTCAACTTATATTTTACAGTGATTCCAGATTGCCAAGAGGTAAGGAATGGTGAGTGGATGATAAAGCACTATAGGTAGTCAGTATATAGAAACTTTTTTGAGCAGCATAACAAGAAAACAGAACAGGAATTTTTATGGGAAGCAGCATGAAAGGAAAGGGTGTGTGTGTGTGTGTGTGTGTGTGTGTTGTAAGACAAGACAACTTAGATATTGTTTGCAGTCTGAGGAAGAAAGCAGCTAGCAGAGAAGGACAAAGTAAAGATATGGGGGGGGCAGGTATTTGGTCAGAAAAAAAAATCAAAAGAACAGGTTTTAGATGATAGTATCAGAAGTACCAGTAGGGTAGCTGCTTTTACCACTGAGAAGGACAGTTAGTCCTCTAAAACACAAGAGAAGTCAATATCCATACATTTTCGTCATGCTTCTCTGATGTGTATGTATATGACAGAAACCTGCTGAGTTATTTTAAAAATGGTTTTTACACCTCAAGCTTGTTTTCAGTAATCATGTTTTTTTTGTTTTCTTTCTAGGTACTAACTGTGACATCCATGACCTTTTTTATTATTGCACAAGCCCCTGAACCATATATTGTTATCACTGGATTTGAAGCCACTATTATTTTCCTTTTCATAATTTTATATATCCTCAGACTTGATCGAATGATGAAATGGTTATTTTGGCCTTTGCTTGTAAGTTTTCAGTTTTATTCTTAAGATTAAACTACTCTTTCCTACCATAGTGAAACATTTATTAACTCTATCCTTTGGTTCTCTTAAACCTTAAGGTAGTCATTGATAGGATTAAGAAGGAAGAACTCTGTATTGTCTCTGGGGGACTCTTGGGGTCCCAAGGCAGCCACAAAACATGAATTCTCCTCTCTGTGCCCATAGATGTGGCGTAATTAACAAGGATCACATTAATAAAATTATAAAACATCTTAATCTTACGTTCTTTTAAAATGCATGTTGAAGTAGCCTCAGAATTGAGGAATAGAGATGGAAGCATATACAAGTATCTATCTTTGCATTATCACTAATGGAAAATCAAACTAGTTGAGAAAGCTAGATAAAATACAATGTTATCTTAGTGGGAAATGTCTACAGTTGTTAATGCTGAGTAATTTAACTTATTGAATCTTATTTTGTGCCATATAGACTTTAGCCTGACATAACATTAAAAATAACTGCCCAATAGATCTAAGTAGCTCAGACGAGAAGTTTGAAGCTATTAATTTAGGTGTATGTGGCCCTTCTGCCTGGATTAGAGGCTAGGTGTAGCAAAAATTGCTCAACCTCACCTTTTTTTCCCTCTTTCAAGGCATAACCCAGCCCCTGCCTCCATAAGTCTTCCTCCTGTGTCACCTACTGCCCTTCTCCTCTTTGGTTGGAGTGGTTGCTGCCATGCTTTCCTCTGCTGCCCTGGTCCTACGCTCTCGAATTCCAAAGTGCTTATATCCAACGTGATAGTTCCTATTAAGACGAGAGAATTTTAGAGCTGCTCTCAAACTTCAGGCATGCCTTAAAGGGAGACCTTTTGGGACTACCTTTGGAGGCCAGTGATGAGCATTTCAGGCTAAGCACAAGCTTAAAAGGATCTGAAAAGACACGGCTGGGAAATAGAGTCTTCACAACACCTCTCAAAATTCCTACAAAATCTGCACTTCAGACCTGGACCTGTTAGGAGGTAGTCTAGGGAAAGAGATTACAAGGCATTCTTCAGCTGGGCCTCATTTAGTGGCAGAATGGGCTAAACTAGATTATTCTAAGAATTTCTTCAGGAAGATAATCTCACCCGCATTCTCTTGATCTTTTACTCAAAAGGTGTATAGTTCCTGTTCATGCTCCCCTTCTCCAGAGTTAATAAAATGAATACATTTTAATATTTTTCTCTAAACTGAAATTATTCTCCAAACTTCTTCGATAAGCCAGTAATTAACACTGAAGCCTCCATTCAACAGAATACTTGCCATAACCTATGTAGCATACAGAGAGGAGTTGTCTTCAAATCTCTGGGTATCACACTTTGCCAGTATTATAGCCACCTAGAAGTAGTACTTGAAAAATTAAATGGTTATACTGTTATGAATTCTAGAGTATTTTCTGATCTTGATCTAACAAATTGTTCAAATTTTAAGTAACTGCTAGTCCTGGATTTTGTAATCTATTCTTTGATAAGACAAAATGCAAATCTTTTATGCCTGAGAAGCTTTCTCTATAGCAAGAAATACAAGAATTCATCGAAAGTGTTTATAAGATGTACACACAAGATGGTATGAAAGCATCTAGCCAGAAAAGAGACAAAATGACAGTAGGCTAAAGAAAAACTGCCTGAGCCAAGGTTTGAAAGTAGAAAAGTAGTTAGCAACTGCCTGCTGAAAGAGAAGACTCACTCCATAGAAGTAGCATTCCGGGAGTCTGGGCGGGGAAGGAGTGTGACCTTCCAGGAACTGCAGGTAGATCTGAATGGCTGGAGTATTGAGCTGGGGGTCAAGATTAAGACTTGAGGCAGTAGGGGGTCAAAGCTCGCTTTCCCAGCTTTGTGCAGCTTAGGCTTTAACTCAAATGCTGATGGGAAAAAGGTACTAGGCAGAAAGATCCTGTAGAGTAGAATGGGAGCCAGCTGAAGAAGTTGACAAGTGGTGATTTTACTGCAACTCAAATGAAGGACAGTGATGGCTGAAGAGTCCCAGTTCATCTTCAAGTGGGAAAAAGGTACTTTGTCTGATGGCCACTGTCTTCACTGATTAGGAGAAGGATTGGTCCCCTGTACTTAGATTTATTATTTGTATCACTGTCCCAACATTGTAGTCCCTGGCACAATCTGTGAGTAGACTGTCTGTGTTTCCTTTAAGTGTTCCTTTACAGAAAACAGAGTGAGCAACTCAGGGATCTGAAACTAAAAATTACTGGACAATCTCCATTTTGCAATTCAGTTTACATTGTACTACATGGCATATTGATGTTTGGTTTTTAGTGTAAAAAACAGTATTTTAAATGATGTCCCTGGGCAGATGCAGTGTGATTTTCTCAACTCCCTACAATACCACCTCTACTCAAAGTCGTTAATTAATAGCCCAGGTTGCTCACAGGAGGCAGGGCCTTCAGGGTGAAGGAGTCCTATGGTCTTGAAGCACAGCAAAATAGTTAGCATGGAGAAAAGTTATCCTAGGATAGCTGGTTTTAATGTCTCCTGCAGATGAGCCTTTTTTCTTCTAAACCCCCATTAAATCTCTTTCTACTTTATATTTAATAACTACTTTTAAGTTATCAGAGTTTTAAACATTAGTATTTCTTTATTAATTCCTTCCTGCCTACTTACCTGAAAATATACATAAGCCAAACTGTCTCAGAATAAAGACTTTCCCACAATGTACATTCGTGCAACTATGTAAACTGCACTTTCTTTTTATTTCACTACTGAGGATTGAATCTCAGGCTTCACATATGCTAGGCAAGAGCTATATCACCAGCCCCTTTTTAATTTATTTTGAGACAGGGTTTACTAAGTTGTCCAGGATGGTAGGAACTTGAGATCCTCCTTCCTCAGCCTCTTGTGTAATTATAGGTGTGCACCACCATCTACAGCTAAATTGCACTGCTTAAAGCCACAGTTCAGACTAAAATGCTTCATTCTGGAGAATTATTAAATGAATAAGCTATATAAACATAATTGGCCAGCTTTTGTGTATAGACGATGTCTGAGATTATTTAAAAATTACCATTTTGTCTTTTTTTTTTTTCTTTTTTTTGTAGTGGGGATGGAACTTACAACCTCACACTTGCCAGGCAGGTGCTTATGCCACTGAGCTAAATCCCAGGCTTGCCATTTTGTCTTAAGTGTACACTGTTTTCAAGGTATTTTTGCATTTAAGGAACAAAGTTTTATACATTTCCTCATACATTTTTAAAATTGGGCATTCTGACTTCCTGAGGTATCCACTGTACCCTAAATCTTCTACATGATGCCTCATTTACTTTTCTTTGCTAACCAGATAAATACTCCACTTATACATATGTTATGTAAAAAAGTGCCTAAGCAGTTAAACAATTGGTGTTTTGTAAGTCAAGGGAACCACTAGGTGTCGGTGAAGACCAAATATTCTATAAATGTCACTTTATTTTGTGGCATTTGGGTTTCCTGAATAACATATTTAATAAAATGAAACATTCAGAACCTTTAGGGAAGCCTGGGGATGTGGTTCAGTGATAGAGTGTTTGTCTAGCATGCATAAGGCCCAGGTCCATCCTTAGTTTGGCAAAAAAAAAAAAAAGCTGTAGGTAGCCAACTTTTTTTTTTTTTTTTTGGCAATTCTGGGAATCAAGGTCTTGTGCATGCTGGGGAAGTGCTGTACCACTGAGCTGTATCCCCATCCACTGGTGGTCTTTATGTAAAGATTACTGACTTCCTTTTCTGTGTCTTTAGGATATTATCAACTCGATGGTAACAACATTATTCATGATCATTGTATCTCTGTTGGCACTGATACCAGAAACTTCAACATTGATAATCATTGGAGGAGTAAGTAGGGGTCTTTCTAGTTTCTTCAGGTTTCATCAGAATATATATTTATTTGGAAAATATATAAATGCAGAAAGCTATACTATATTCATCCTTGGGGCGCCTAGGCCAGTATACAGTGCTTTCTGCCTTAATATTTTGTGTAAGTGACTGCCTACCCTGATTAACATGAAGGAATATGATTTTGTACTACAACTGGAGTAAACCAAATACAGAAGTTCCTACATATTTCTAATAGTTACATAAGGTAATACCACACTGAGAAAAGCTGCTAGAATTAGCTGATGCTTTCCCTTGTACTTTTTTTTTTTTTTTTTTTTTTTTTTTTTGCAACAAAGCCTCACTGTGTAGTATAGTTCAGGCTGACCTTGGACTCACTATATCGGTAGCCCAAGCTGTCCTCAAACTCATAGCAGTCCTCCTCCCTCTGCCTCCTAAGTGCTGGGACCATAGGCTTTTGCCACCATGCTTAGAAGCTTTTCCTTTTAAAGAAAAGGTTACATGTCACTTGTTAAGGTGAGACAGACTGTTGTGTCTTTAGATGGTAGATATTCTGATATAAGAATATAGTATGAAACCTTGCAACTGAAGGTTTATTTTTTTTTAACAGTGCTTAAAGAAAAACAAATCAACTTAATCACACTTTATCCTGGAAAGCAAACCAAAATAAAAAGGTTAAATCACTTAATTAAACTTTCATCTTGATAGTCTCCCAAGATTCACTTGACTTTTCTAAGTTCTAATCTGGATGATTGAATTAGAAATTTTTCTGTCTCTCCTGCTTCCTTACTCTTTCATAGTATGTGCCACTTAGGAGAATTGACCATGTTCAGAGAACTCTGTGTCAGAATCCATCTCCTTTTGACCCTAAGCAATTTCATGAAGGGTTGGAATTATTCTAGAAATGAGGCAACACCGTGACAGTCATTTCTCCCAATTGTGTTTTGTTTTGTTTTGTTCTGTTTTTGTTACCAGTAATCAAACTCAGGACCTTGCACTTGCCAGGCAGGCATTGGGCCACTGAGCTGTATCTCCAGCCCATCCTGGTTTTTTTTTTTTTTTTTTGGTACCGTGGATTGAACTCACGACCTTGCGCTTGCCAGGCAGGCGCTTAAGCCACTGAGCTAAATCCCCAGCCCCATCCTGGTTTTTTTAAAGATAGTTTTTTCTTTTCCTAGTTAGGAAGAGAGACCAGGCATAGAATTTATGTTCATTCATTTATTTACTCTTTAATTCATATATTTATTCCTTAAATGCTGACAAACTAGAGCCATGCTATCCAATACTAACCACATGGGCTACTGAGCACTGGCAGTGTGGCCAGGCTCCATTGAGACAAGTTGTAAGTATAAACTGTACATTCAATTCCAAATGTTTACTACCCCCAAAAAGAGTATAGAATACTTCATTAATAACTTTATTAATGATATGTTAAATGATAATTTGGACGCATTATACTACATAAAATATAATACTAAAGTCAATTTCATTTGGTTTGTTGATTTGCTTTGTTTCATTTTGCAAGACTGAGGATTGAACCCAGGGCCTTCATGCTAAGCTACAACTCTAGCCTTTTTTTTATTTTTGAGACAGGGTCTCATTAGATTGCCAAATTGCTCAGGCTAGGCTTGTACTAAGGATTCTCCTGTCACAGCCTCTCAGAGTTCTAGGATTACAGACGTGAGCCACTATGCCCAGTTTATTTCATAGGAGAAAGGTTTCAGGGGGGAAACTGGCAATGTGCAGAAATGTCAGTTGTAAAAGGATCAGTAGGAGGTATTCAGTGATCTGACTCCAGGTAACAGTGGCTTGAAGCCAGAGGGTGAGGAAGCCAAACTGATCCAGGAAGCCAGACTTCCTGACAGCTGGATGAAGCTGTGCAAATGGCAAGGAAGGAAAGACGTCTCCCTTCCGCAGCCCAGGTACAAACTGCAGTAGCCATCAGACCACCTAAGTTCCCACGTGTTCTAGTTTGTTCCCTTTACCTCAGTTTATTTCCAAGGCCTGTTTAGAATCCCATCCATAGTGTAGCCCAGCCTTAGAGAGTTCACTTTGGATCATCATTGTTTTCTGTTTTTTGGTTCTTTTTTTTTTTTTCAAACAGGGTCTTGCTATGTAGTTTAGGCTAGCCGTGAATTCACTGTGTAGCCTAAGCTGGCCTCAAATTCATAGCAGTCCTCCTGTCTCAGCCTCCTGAGTGCTGGAATTACAGGCATGCGCCACCACTCCCAGCCTACTTTGGATCATTTATCACTCTAGTTCACCAAAGATTTTAACTTTGAACTGGTATTACCTTTTATTTTTTCTCTCTCTCTCTTTGGTCTTTTTGAGACAGGGTCTCACTATGCAGTTCAGGCTGGCCTTAAGCTCACTTTGTAGCCCATGCTGGTCTCGAATTTGCAACGATCCTCCTGCCTCAGCCTCCTGAGTGTTGGGATTATGGTATTACCTTTGAATTCTTCTCCTGTAAAGTTTCCCAGCAGGGAATTCAACAGTTGATCATTGCGGAATAGAAATAACTATAGTCCGTGGGACTTAAAAGAATATGTGCAGGAGCAAATGAAGAGATAAAGACAGCATCCACACTATTTCTGTGTTATTTCTGTTCTCTCAAATTATCCTTTTCCTGTCAGCAGGTATTGGGGAATCTTAGCACTGAAGAGGAGAGGATGGTCTCTAAAGTCTGTTCCCGTTTTGGTATTGAGTGGCAGTGCAGGGAGCAATCGTAGTACCCTAGCAGGAGAGGAATCCCCTGGGCAGAGCCATGCCAGTGACAGTATGTCTTTCTTCCCAGGTGTTTGGATTTGTGGCAGCACTGTGCTGCATTGCTGATGGCGTCCTGATTTACCGGAAGCTTCTGTTTCATCCAGGTGGTCCTTACCAGGAAAAAAACGCTCAAGACAAAAAAGAAGTTTTATAATTTTATATTTCTTTTTAGTTGGTACTAAGTATTAAATATATTTCTTTATTCTTTCATATATTTTCCACAGTTCGCATTTGAGTCTGAATATGCGAGCTAGAGGAAGAAATTTCTGAACAGCCTTACTGTAGGGTCTGTGCTATCCTACATGTTCTCTGGAACCCCTTCCTCCCTCGCTGGCTGGCAGCCCCTAGGGGTGGGTTGCGGAGATTTTTGAGTTCCCAGGCTAGGCCGTGACCGAGGTCATGCCCCCTGCCCCACCTGGCACCAAAGGTGGCTGAAGAGCTCAGCTAGTCCACAGGGCAGAGAGCAGGGCACGCACTAGGGCTCAGTGGCCAGTGGCCAGGGGCACCTTCAGGGATCTCAGGACACCAGAGGAACCCCTGGAGATTGAGTCCCCACACACTGCATGGGCTCCAGTCCTATGGTATGTTTAGTGCCACCCTTCTGGAAACAGTGTATCAGGAATACTGTGGAGCTCTGCATTGTCAAGGACACCCATGGATGCCCACAGCAGATGCGGATGTACTCTGGTTGTCCAGGAAAACATGAAAGCAGCCAACAAAAGCACCTGCCTGGCAAGTGTAAGGTCATGAGGTCGATTCCTAGTACCTAAAAAAAAGCAAAAAACTGCTGCACTGCCGGATGTAGTGGCACAGGCCTGTGATCCCAGCACTCAGGATCACTATGAGTTTGAGGCCAGGCAGGGCTACCTAAATGAGTTCAAGGCCAGCCTGGACTACACGGTAAGAACCTGTATCAAAAGGAAAAAGAAAAAATGTGCAGTATGCCAGGCCAAGGTCCCATTCAAAATCAGACATCCTCAAGACTTTTCTCACCCACTGGGATGTTAGCCTGAGGATGGTGAGCTTAGAGTAGATGCTCTGGCTGAGTGGATATAGGCTGGTGTGGCCTGGGTAGGTACCCAGGGATGCCACCTCGAGAAGGCTTCCCTACTTCCTTTCACCATGCACTTCTGTTTTGCCTCCCCTCTGCCTGGCCCTGCCACATTCAAACCTAACTAAATTTGTCACCCCACCATCTTTAATAGATTTGATCAAGAGCTAGCATTTGAAAGACCTGCTGAACTGATAAATTGATAACCCCTGTCTGATATAATCTAGAAAGAAGGGAGTATACATTTAAAATTAGCAGGATGGAACCGGGGATTTAGCTCAGTGGCACAAGCGCCTTCCTGGCAAGTGCAAATTAATGAGTTCGATCCCCGTACCAAAAAAAAAAGTTTTAAAATTAGCAGGATGGGAGAAACACGGATAAAAGTGAAAGAATTTACCAGAGCACTTTGCAAGGTCAATAAGTGTGAGTAAAATGATCAGTTTGCTAGGAAAATGCAAATTAACAAAACTGACCCCAGAATACAGAGAAAAATCTAAACAGACCAATATAAACACAGAAGAAAATAAACACATTATCAAATCAAGTATCTTTCAAAAATGAATAAGGCCCAAATTTTGTTGTAGGTTAACTCTTTCAAATCTTCATTGGATATAATTCTGATACCACTCAAAACTTTTTCAAGAATAAAGAAAAAAGGCCAGGGATTTTAGCTCAGCAGCATGAGCACCCACCTGATAAGCACAAGGTCATGAGTTCAATCCCTGGTACCAAAAAATAATATATGTAAGAAAAAAGAAAAAATACTTTGTGTCAGTTGTTTTTCTCATTGCTGAGACAAAAATACCTAACACCCAAAGTTAAAGGAGGAAAGGTTTACTTGGCTCACAGTTTGCAGAGGTTTCAGTCCATAGTGGGCTGGCTCAAAGGCAGGATAGCATGGCAGCCAGGTATTGTGAAGGAGAAACAGTTCATGGCAGGCAGGAAACGTAGAAGACCACCTGGAAGACCACCTGGACAGCTCTCTTTGAATACAGAGCAATTACTCCACTTTAGCTAAGCCTAGCCCTGTCTCCACGTACAGATACATACAGAGCTGGCTAAGCTACTTCTTTTTCCCTTCAATTGGGTCTAAGCAATGTAAATAGGAGTAGCTGAAGTACTGATGTGTGATCTTTGAAGCCAAGCAACAGTCACCATTTCCCTGTCTCAGTGTCTCCCTCTAAATGGTTGAGCCCAGCAGGATGGCACAACCAATACTCTAGAGCTGTCAGCTGGGTTTGAGCCTCGAGATAAGAAGCTATGATTTCCCAGGGCAGAAAAGGTTTGTACATCAGAACTGAAGCACCAGCCTTCTAAACATTAAATGCTATCTCAAGTGTGTTATGCTGGTTGGTCTTTGTGCATTTCCTTCTCTCAGGTGTTTTCTGGCTTCCTAGCTAGCTCAGCCCACATTACTCACATAATTCCCATCATTCTCACTGTCACTCATCCTCTAGCTACTCCCTTCACAAATTAACAAAATCTAGGTTAGGCCCTGGGTTGAAGCCTTTGTTCCATGAACCCTCATCTGGACTGGACTCAGGACCCCTTGGCTGCCCTTAACTATAAACGTGTCTTAGTGTCTTTATTCTCACCATGGGTTGCACTGGAGGTGATAGATTGAAATTAACTTGCCAGAATTCCAATAACATTTCCTTGGGATTACCAATATAAACTTCCCAGACTGCAACAAGAATGGGGAAAGGGCCTCTGTAAGGAGACAGAAAAGCAAGGGACAAGACACGCCTCTCTCTGTCCCTCATTTTGTATCTAGGCTACTGGGATTACGGCAATGCCAGACCAACCTGTGGACTGATTCAGTAATCACACACCCTAATCCTGGTAGCCTTCATCCCAGCATTCCACCTTGAATCAGTCACACATTCTAGATCCAGTCACTTCTGGAATAAGGCTTTGGAGGAACATCTAAACCCCTGACTTAACACTTTTTTTGTTGTACCAGAGCTTGAACTCAACTTCATGCTTGCCAGGTAGGTGTTTATGCCACTGAGTGAGCTAAGTCCCTGACTGACATAACACACTTCTGAACTCATTTTACAAAGTCATTGTAACATGGATGTGAAAACCTGATTGAATTCAGAAAAAAAAATAATATATGAACTCAATAGTAGGGCACTTGCTTGGTGTGCTTAAGGCCCTAGGTTGGATCCCCAGCATGGAGGGAAAATTAATACGCTAACAGAAAACATTCATCAGGTTTCATTTTTGGGGTTTTGTGGTTGGTACTGGGGAGTAATCCTAGGGCCTTCACACTGAGCTACGTCCCCGGTCCACCTTTTGTTTCTTACTTTGAGACAAGGTCTCAGCAAGTTGATAAGTTGCCCAGGCTGGGTTCAAACTGCAATCCTGCTTCTGCCCCCAAAGTAGCTGGGATTTTTGGCATGCACTTCCATACCTGACTTCATCATTATTTATTTTTAATGGAAAAAAGTAAAATAAAATTCATAACAAAGTAAGAGAATAACAATAGTTAATACATTACATGTTATTATCATAAAAGTAGTTTCTCAGGGTACATGATGGGGCATAAAAATGTTTCCAATTGATATTAGCACAAACCTTTTTAATGATCTAAGAGAGACTAATAACACATTTTTCCCTATTGTCCTTTCCCTTTCACACATCCTAGTTCCTTTTTCCTTTTGAATAATTCCTTCTATTTCACAATGCCTATTGTACATTTTAGACCTTATTTACTCTAAGTTTCTCAACACAAGGGAGACAATATGATATTTACACATGCAAGTCTGATTTATTTCACTTATGAATATGGTCTCAAGTTGCATCCATTTACAATAAAAGTCTCAAGTTTATCCTTGTTTATAGCTGAGTAGTACTCCATTGTATAAAAATAGCACATTCTTTTTAATCCATTCCTCACTTGATGGGCATTTGAGTTATTTCCAAGATTTAGCTATTACAAATTGTGCTGCTGTAATCATAGATGCACATATATCACTGTGGTGTGATGTTTTTAATTCTTCTGGGAAGATCCCCAGAAGGGGAATAGCTGGTTTGAATGGGACCTCTAATCCTAGTTTTTTGAAGAATCTTCACACTGATTTCCACAGTGGTTGTATCAGTCTACCCTCCCACCACCAGTGAAGAAGAGTTCCTTTTTCCCCACAACCCCTACAGCATTTGTTATTGCTTGATTTCTTGATACTAGCCATTGTTTCTGGGGTGAGATGGAATCTCAGTGTTGTTTTAATTTGCATGTCTCAAATGGCCAGTGATGCAGAACATTTTTTTCATGTATTTATTTGCCATTTATATTTCTTCATCTTGAGTAGTATGTATTCATCTCAGATGCCCATTTTTGGATTGGGTATTTGGCTTTGGGAAATCTGATTGTTTTCAATTCTTTGTATGTTCTAGATAAAAGTTGTTTGTCTGTGGGGCAACTGGCTATAATTTTTTCCCACTCTGTGTGTTTTCTTTTCACTCTGTGTAGCCTAAGCATTCAACTCTTTCTGTCCTGTTTACATTGGCCTTTACTTCAAAGTGTTCATTTTTATAATTTGAATGTAAGACTTGCTTTCAACCCAAGAGTAAGGATTGTCCTCAGCAGACAACAACAGAGCTATCTCTTCAGACCAAGCCATGGCTGAGCTATGAGAGTTAGGGTGTTGCCCTTGTTCTAGGGGAGAAACTATTTAAATGCCCAGAAGGGCTCCTTAGATGGAGAACAGCCCCAGAGTGTGAAGCCCATCTCATTATAGTATTGAAAGTATGGAACTTTTCAGCTTTTCATAATGAAAATTTTAATTAGCACATTCAGTGGGTAAACACATTTCTCATCCATGACTTGCTTCTACATACTTCTCAAACAGCACTCAAGTACCACTCACCAAAGCCAGAGTTAACACAACAGAATTGTAGGAAAATGTTCAGAAACCCTGAAAGCTTATAGGAGTCATCCTTTCTGTGTGTGCCATGGGTCCATACTCTGAAACAGTAGAGGATCCAGAAAATAATGTTGCACATCTCAATAGCTTTTTCCAGAAACACATACTTTAGCAGCTGAAAAGTTCCTGAAGTTAATTCTTCAGATCTGGGACTAGAGAGGCAGTGCAATTTTATCCAGAAGCAGGAATGAGCCCACTTCCCAGCCTTGCCACCTTATATGTGATCTCTAGCTTCCATTTCCTGACCTAGGTAATGTGCAGGGAAAAGTAGGATGATAGGAACTGCCCCATAGTTACTCGCTGTAACATTTAAAAGTGCATGAAACCAGCATAGTACTTGGCACACAATAAACTTTCAATATGAGGTGTCTAAAAGGAGAAAATCTACCAGACCTCATAAGGTGGTAGACGTCTTTTGCCATTCTGCCTTGCACTGTGAACAGGTCCTTATTCAGAGCTCAGGACTTCTCCACATCTCACTTCCATATAGTATAGTTTTCTATATGGAGGACCAGTTGCTATGGAGCTGAAGCTCAAATATTTTCCTCAAAAGAATGAGGGATTTTCTGGAAAGACTGCTGAGCTCTCTGTTCCTCAGAGGGTCAAGCAATAGAAAGCAAAGAAAAATAGGAGCAACTTTAATTGGACATACGGAAGATCCTCTTAGTTATGGAGAGCTATCGCTATAGAGAGGTTTCTGAGGGGAAACTAAAATCTCTTTCCATGGAAATTTTCAAAAAGGGGAAATCAATTATCTTTTCTGAGCATATACCACATGTCAGATAATCCTTACAACAACCCAGTGACATTGTAATCCGCCCCATCCCTATTTAACCAATGACAAAATTAAATTGAAGTGATTAAGTTGCCCATGATCATTTGCATATTCCATCAAACTCTGGTCTGAAGCCAGGTCTGTCGTAAAGTTCAGACTGATCAGATGTTATACTCTATTGCCCTATGATGAGATCTTAGTTACTTCTTCCTCAGGGCTGAGACAAAATACCTGACATCCAAAGTGAGAGGAGGAAAGATTTATTTTGGCTCACAGTTTATAAAGGTCTCAGTCCACAGTTCCAAAGCAAGGTGGCATAACAGGGGTATCACAGAGGCGAAACAGTTCATGACGAGCAGAAGACAGCAAAAGCAAGCAAGCAACAACCTCTTGCTATCTCATATCTTGTCCAGGTTTCCTACCCTTAGGATGAGTAGCACTCACACCCTTAATTCTAGGGCTCTTACTTAATCCTAGCATTGCACCATGAACCAATTCAATGTTGTACATCCTAGATCAAGCCATCTCTGTAAAGCCCCACCTATGATCCCATGAGGCGTTATTGGGGACGTCCAGACACAAGCCATAACAGATGATGTCTCTGTCTTCATCCTGCCCAAGCCCTCCTTAAATAAGGAACTCAATGAGAACTATATTTCTACCACCTCCCCAGATTCCCATAATTTCCTCCCAGTATCTTCTGTTTCCTCATGGTTTTCTTAAAATGTGGAGCCAAAGGTGATCTGATATCCTGGTAGCCATGACAGTCTCATCGAGGGCAAGTGACTAGAAGCCCTACAACACCACCAGCTGTTGTCAGGAGCCTTCTGAGGAATGAACTAACGCAGCCTGGCTGAACTGCCATAAAAGCTGGATATCTGATCATCACCAGCATGGACAATATATCAAGAACCCATCTCAAAAACAAAAGAACTGAAGAAAGCCACAAGACACTCTATTTTGCCATAGGGCGAGAGGAAATGTGTAAAAGTACCCCAAACAAAGAGGAGAGCTGGAACCTCCTGAGTATGAACAGTAAGCATCCTGTGAGAGGATCGCTTCTACAGTGGTCAAAGGAAGATCAAGCCAGCTCTTGTAGAGCTACAGGCCTTTGATCAGCTCCAAGAAACTCAGATCCCCTGGTTACATTCATATGTTAGGTGACAGCATCCTCTTTGGAGGATGGTTCTGGGAATCCAGAGTGTGATTCAAAGGCCCAGCCTTTTTCTTGTGCCTGTTCTTCAGGGTGCGGGTCAGGGTCTTGGACAGCACATGGACATCTGATGAACTCCCTGGAGCTTCACAGTGAGGAAACTGTCTTACCACAGAGATCATCCAGTTATTCTGATGCTCGACTAACTAGCAGGACACATACCAAGCAACCACAGTTAACCAGATGATGAGGAACCAAACTGACTTAGAAGTTTTTGAAAAAGACCTATCAAAATAGGACTCAAATTGTGTTCTCTTCTCCTGTCTAGTCTCTTTCTTTCAAACCTTGTGGGATGAAAGGCATGTACATATCCCATTTCTCAGAGGGCAGGTAGCTACCACTAGGTGCTAATAGAGGGGCCTGGCCCAACAGGAAATGTGCAGTTCAGTCAGACTAAATGTGCCCAGATGAGACTCAAACTCGAAAACCTTCTGCCTCAGCCCTACAGAGTGCTGGGATTACAGGCATGTGCCATGGCACCCAACTTTTCTGTGTACATTTTGAGGGTAGATATGAGTGCTGGTGCCAAGAGGTAATGACTTGGCACTTCAGCGTATAGAGGGACTTAGAAATGTGTTGCCATTAAGCTGCAGGAGTCACTTGAGATCTTATCACAAGATCAGTGTGGGCAGCTACAGAGTACATGTCCAGTTTCATTTGGAAACAGTTTCAAGGGCTCTGCATAGGCTCAAAGATTTGCAGAGGTATCTAACATGCATAGTGCCACTTCTTTTCAGTCTTTCTTTCCCGACAGTATGGCTTGGTTTCAGGGGGTATTGGATTAGTGTAAGTGGTGATTTCTAACATAAAAGCTCATAGTAGAATAGAGTTCCTTACTTCTCTTTCTTATTCTTTAAGAAAAGAATGAGGGTAAAATTCCCCTGCCAGGGAGAGAAAGTCTAATACTTCAGGCTTTCAGACTCTCAGCAGGGCAGCCTCAGAGAGGACTGGCTTCATATACAGATGACCTGAAGAGACCTATGGGCTCTGGGGCTGTATTTTGTCAGGGCCTCCTCTTCTGGATCAGTGATGGAGCCTGTCTTACAGACCCACGCTCAGTCTCCAAGTTACAACCGCTCACTTCTTGAAGTCTGTGCCCCCCAACACCATAGGGAGGGTGCTGTCAGTCCTTAGCCTGTGCAGAGGCTGGTTCTGCATCAAAGCCAGCAAGAACACAACTTTGCTCACCCACTGTGATGAAGTCACTGTCTTCATTTTTAGGGTTATCAACTTTATCTACCATAGTCTCCTGTCATCTGCCAATATACCCAAGAAAAGTATAGATTACACTTCTACATTGTAAAAACTATTACCCAGCATTATCAAGATACTGAGTTCTGGCCAAGATGCTTTTGCCAACAGAAATCTCCTCAGTCCCCAGTACTGGGGATTAGCCTTTGCACTGAGCTGCATCTCCAGCCCTTTTTCATTTTTTATTTTGAGGCAGGGTCTCACTAATTCACCAAGTTGCCTAGGCTAGGCTCAAACTTGCCACACTCCTGCATCAGCCTCCCAGAGTGCTAAGACTATAATGCATGCAGTATCATGCCCAATTTAGAAGGCAATTTTAAAAAGAAAAAAAAAGAATAAACATTTTAACATAAGACTACATAAGTGACAATTCTAAAACTACCAGCAATGTCTTCACATTTATAAGTAATAGTACCCACTTTAGAATGTTTCCTTCATGTAAGATTAATGAGACAGGGCAACCTTCTCGGGACCCCTTCTGTCTCTCTTCAGACAGAAGCTTTCTCTCAATAAATATATTCTACTCTTAAAAAAAAGATTAATGAGAGACAATTTTGGTGATTTCTGATCAGGCTCTGCCATATGTTTGAAGAACTCTTAGGCATAAATGAAACCAACAAAAGTTGCAATTAATTGAATACCAGGTAATGTTTATTGTTTGTAAATCCCTGTGTCAAATAACACATTGTGTGAAATAAGCTATAAATGTGACAAATTTTTCCAATATTCAGTGACTTTTAAAAATAAGCATTTGGGGCTGGGGATTTAGCTCAGTAGCATAAGCACCTACCTGGCAAGCATGAGGTTGTGAGTTCAATCCCCAGTACCAAAAACAATAAATAAAAATAAGCATTTAATCCAGGCACAGCAGCACATTGAAGCAGCAAGGTCTCCATGAGTTGGAAGCCAACCTGGACTACACAGTGAGTTCAAGGTCACCAGGACCTACAAAGTAAAACTCTGTCTCAAAATAAACAAACTAACAACAACAACAAAAGCATTCAATAAAAAAGCATATTTTTCCTACTTACAATTTTACACAATTTTGTATATCTCAGAGAATCACTTGGGAGCCTTTTGGAAAATAATAGTCAAGTAGAAAACCTGTGTCTCATTTTAGTCAGAGGACACTATTTGAGTCAGTAGCGTATTTAGTCTCAGAGAAAAAGGTAAGGAGTAAGAATGACATTCATGGAAAAGCAAAAGTTTTATTTCACATAGCCAGGCTTGACTGCAATTTTAGCTCAGCAACTGGGGAGAACATATTTCTCTGCCTGTCCAGATGAGGCAATAAGAGGGGGTGTATTTAGGGCAAAAAAGGAAGAAGATGATCAAGGAGGCCTTGGACACTCAAGTCAGACTACCATGTGTCTAACCACTTCTTAACAAAGTGACCTCTGGGCGAGTTGCTCACTCTGCTGTAAACTGGGGATAAGGAGAATCTGTTGTGATAATCAAATCACATACTAACACCTCAGTATGGTACATGACATAAAATAAGTGCTCAATACATGTGAGGTACAGTCGAAAGGTACAAGGCAAACCATAGCTCCAAGGGACAGTCCTCTCTTAGCAGGTGAGCATGTCTGCATGATCAGAGAGTAAAACATTCTGTCCAGTGATCTAATGAGATAAAATCATGACAGGGAGTAAAAGATTAGCTGAGCCTAGTCTGTATTTGGTTTATAATTGTTGCATCATTGTTAATATGTTTGCACCCAAATTCTCCATAATCTAGGACCATAGCTAATGCTTAAAAGCTTACGCTGTGCTCCTTAGTTGTAAGTCCTCATTCTCACCTTCAGATATCTCAGTTTACACAATACTCAAGTGCTAAGCTTCCTGCAAAGCTTCAAACCACCATGCCTGCTATAGACAGACATCTTGCTCATCCTTCAAAATCCAGCTGGGCCTTACATCCAACCCTCACCCCACTACTCCACATCCCCAATCCAATGTTATCCACCAGGTGACAAAGCAGTAGACATTACTATTTTCTAAGGCAAGTCACATTCCATGGTGGCTCCTTGTCCCCCAGCCTCAACAGGAAGAACCTCCATGCTCACCACCCTGCCCAAGCTTGTAGGAAGTTTATTATCTGTACACTGCGGGAGGTGGGGAGTAGTGGGGATTGAACCAGTGCCTTTGCACTGAGCTGCATCCCCAGCCCTTTTTTTATCTTTTATTTTGAGAAGGAATCTAAGGTGCCCAGATGGGACTTGTTCAAAATAAGTATGTGGGCCATATCATGATTCTGTTGCCCCAGGGTTTCGTCCCTACCCTACATTAGCACCATTATTGTTCTGTAAGCAGGCCTGGCTTCTACTCACTCAAGGGAGAGGCCCTACCCACTCATTTTTACCCTTTACTTCAGTGCATAAAGAAGGCTGAGCTAGCAGTTAACCCAGTACTGAAATCTGAGACAAAGGACACAAAGAACCTGGAGATGTTAGAGACTTAATTGTGGCCATGTCTTGGTAAAAAACAAAAAACAACAGCAAAACCATTCACTCTAGTAAATCAGACCTGCTTCTCAGATGAGTTCACCTTGGGACATATGAATATATATAACTAAACTTCCCTTGGGACATATGAATATACATAACTAAACTTCCCAAGCATTGGTTTTACTTACAGATTTAGGAGTGGAATTAAGTCAGTAAAATGTTAATCTAAAATTTTATCTACCTCAAATTACTTTTGCATTAAGACAAATGTGTTATGAAATACAGTGCAGAATTTACATTAACTTAAAATATAAGACTTCAAAAAATCATTATTATTAAGGGCCACTGTGGGGTAGCCTCTAGACCACTAGGGTTTTTCAAGCTCACTTTTTGTTTTAGTTACTTTTCTCATTGCTGAGACAAAATACCCAATGCCCAAAGTTAAAGGAAAAAAGGTTTATTTGGCTCATTGTTTGTAGAGGTTTTAGTCCACAGTTGGCTGGCTCCAAGGTAGGCTGGCATGGCAGGAGGGCATCACAAAGCAGTGAAGAACCAAAGCAGCAAGTGACAAGTGGCAAGCAACAGATATCTTTTGCTCCTTATATTCTATCCAGGCTACCCGCCCCTAGGGCAGGTAGCACTCACACCCAGGGTGGGGCAGCCTTAATCCTAGTACTGAATCATGAATCAATCCCAGCATCACATCCTTGATCCAATATCACAGACTATAGATCCACTCACCTCTACAAAGCTCTACCTATGACTGTATGAGGCTTTGGGGGACATCTAGGTACAAGCCATAACACTTCCCTGTACCTGTTAGGGAAAGGTAGAAAAACTTACTTTTTAAAAAATGGTATTCTAATGAAATTAATCTCATTTCAGTGAAGTCCTATCCAAGACCCTAAAAAAATTGAATAAATTTGTGTCTCTGGAAAATGTAAGAATTATGCCTCTGAGGCACCTCTTAATTTTAAAAAAGTGTTTCAAATGCACCCATCCTTAGATGAGTTGACCAACTTAAATATTTTATAAAGTTACTTTTTTTTTTTTTGTACCAGGGATTGAATTCACAACGTTGTGCTTGCCAGACAGGTGCTTATGCCACTGAGCAAAATCCACAGCCCTAAAATTATATTTTCATCTAAAGTTGACAATTTTCAACTCTGTATTACAGGACCTTATCAACAGTTTCATTTCAGCTACACTTCCTTTAGTAGTTGTTGTCCAGGCCGTGAGAGAATTTATTCTATATTGGAGCATTAAGTAGAGACATCTGTGACCTCACTTCAGATTAGTATTGTAAGACAATGAAGAAAGAGACCAGCAGACCATTATTGTCGTTTACAGTGGGAAATCCCCACTGCCACCCTTTCTCTTTTTGCAATGACTTCTTCAGATGATGTGAAATTATATAAACTCTTGTTTTTGAAAATCATAATTGTAGTTCTCTAAATAGAAACAAAAAATGAAAGTCTACAGAACTCCTAAGACTAATGCACACTATTTTTGTGATAGTGAACAAAATATTTTTGCCTACCAATAGGACTGACTTTTCTGGACTAGAGAATTTTATTTTAAAGACAGAAGAAAAGAGGCATTGTAGAGTTTTGTTTTGTTTTGTTTTGTTTTGTTTTTTTAAAGTGCATTATCAAAAGGAAGTCAGACTATTCAGGAAGGAGGAAGCCTGCTTTAGTTGAACCACCCAGTAGGCTTGCTCCAACTTACCTTTTGCAACTCTCATTTTTATAGATATAGGAACTGAGGTTCCTGGGTACGAGGATGGAACAAACTGGGACTCAAATCCACATCATATGGAAGAACACCAGGAACTGTAGATTAAATGCTTGGAAGATGGGGGTGGGATAAGACCTTTGGTTCAAAAAGTTACACGAGACAGAAATTAATCCAGAAAAACAAAGATTTTAAATTCTTTGAATTCATTCCATAATCAGTAAACACTTGTTACTCCCACTGGATTGTGCCAAGTTTGAGCTCAGTCCTGGGGACAGAGTCCCTTCCCTCTGTGGGGTGGGCTCACACTAGCTGGGCTAGACCTTTCCTGGGAAAAGTTCTTTAAGCAGCCAGGGATTAAGTGGTCACAGAGAAAAGCATGCAAGCCTGAAATATCAGCTGCTGTCGCCCCTGGGTCCCATCTGCTGACTCAGAAACCAAGGGCTGCGCTGCCCTGGCTTTCTGCCCCCAGGTCACCATCAGTTCCCGCTGGACTGCAGCAGCCACCACAACCCCTCATCTCTGGTCGCTGCAAGTGCGTTTTCTGAATCTATAACCCGTCCTCTCCTCTTCCTTTTCTGTTTGTGTTTGTTCTGGAGTTCGTTTACCGCGCTGGGAATGGAACCCAGACCCTTGCTTATGCCACAGATGACTATCACCTCAGCCCTCCTCCCTTCTTTCGATAGTGACAGACCCAGCCCCACCACCCACAACCACAACTCTGTCCCCTCCCAACCGCTCCAGAGGCCTCGGGTTCATGGGATCCCTCAGAGCTGCAGTCCAGTACCTGGAGTCCTCCTTCTCCCTGATGGACCCCCTCGGGCAGACTTCCCTCTCCTTTCAAACCCAGCCTGAGGTCCCCTAAACTAAGAGGTCTTCTTAGGACCCCACCTGGGAGCCTAAAAGGGCCGCAACTTTCAGGGATCCTTTCCTGATGCTTGAAGGCCCTGCCAAGGCAGCAAAATCCGTTCCTAAAAAAGGAAAATTGGGCTGAGAGGGCAGTGGACGTTGGGAAGGTACCAGGGGCCTCCTCCACAATTCCTGCCTGGCCTGGGGTGGGGAGGGAAGGTCACTACTCAGCAGCTGAGCATGTGGTCTCATGCTTCTCAGCTGCAGTTCTGTGTTTCATCGATGCGTCGGTGCTCCCTAGGATGAGGACAAACAAGAAAGGAGCCCTGGGAATGGAAAGTGAGCATCTCCCGCCATGACGCCACGCCGAGGTCCGGAAGCCACCCTGACACCCACGCAGATACCCAAGTCCGTGTACTCACTGCCCAGAGCCACGCCGGAGCTGGCATGCTCTCTCTCACTCACCCCAAAATACTGTGGCCACAACACCAGGGCTGCCGAGCAGGGAACGTTTCTGGTTGCTCGTGTTCCCTTCTGTGAGCATGCATTGCCCTTCCCTGTGCACTGCCCTGTGTAACCCGTGACCTGACAGTCTGACCCAGCCACAGGAGCCGCCGATAAAGGCCTAGGACTACCTTGTTAGGCGGAGCAAGAACTAGGAGGGGAGCCGCGCACTTAGGCCGAAAGCACTGGGTGGACAGAGAGCAAGGGGAGAGCTCCACGAGGGGTAGAAACAACCCACCCAGTGCCACGCGGCGAGACCTGCGCGTGCCGAGAGTGCACAGGCGTTGGCTTGGCCACCCTGGCAGTTGGCTGAGCTCGATCTCTGAACAGGTCGGTAGGTATCAGGCTCACTCATATGCCAGGCCTGTGCAGGGACCGTGAGAAGCTGAGGACTCAGACCACCAATGGCACCTCCAGCCAAGGATGAGAGTTCTGAGTCCTCGGAAGAACTAAGTCCCGGGAAGGGGTGTGCCCGCTATGTGTTGGAACTCAAGGAAGGCAATAAAAAGTTCTGGGTCAACGGACACGGCGAGGTCAAGTTGCTGACTTTGGTGAGCTGGGCTGGCATTCCTTGGCTGGAGAGGGAATCAGGCTGGGCAGAAGGTGTCCCTGACGAATCCCCAAGGTCCACAGAAGGCCTCAATGGTATGTTTCCATACAGGGCTTGCTGATTGCAGCACTGTTCCTGTTCAATTCAACTCCCAGAGTGCATCCCTTCGTGATCTTCATCCTCTACATGGAGATAGCCATCACCTTCTTCTTCTTTGTGATCTACCTCTTTGCCATCAATAGATACCTGCCCTTCATCCTGTGGCCTGTTACTGTAAGTAAGGGTCCTGGGGAATCACCTGGTGTGCTGTTCACATAGCTTGGCACCAGGAAAGCAAATGGGCAGAGAAACAGTCTCACCTCCCATACTTTGCACTCATGGCTCAGGTGGGACCCAAGCAAGAGAATCTGCGAAGTGGAGGGGTACCTATGATGAAAAATGCTCCAAAAAACTAGCTGTGCGTGGGAATGGGGGGACTCTCCCAGGTAGGCTAGTTTCTTACTGTAGAAGATAGCCTAAGGTTTTGCTGTCCTTTGAGGGAGGAGAGGTGAACCAGCTGTTTTTCCTGTTCTCTTTGCCAGCACACACTGGGGAGATCATCCCAAAATTCAAAGAAGACAATTAGTCGCCTCTTAAATTAGTAATGTTAGGTTTTTTTCTTGGTGCGTTAGAGAAGCAAGAGCAGGAAAATTGGGGGGAAGCTTTTATTGCAGGCAAGGGAGGGCTGCAGAAGAGTGCAAGATCCCTCAGAGATGGACAAGTGGTGGGCTTTAAGTAGGTTTGACAGGGAGGTAGAGTTTGAAGGCATGGGCAGAATGAGGTATTGACAGCTGCCTGGAGGAATGTTGGCCTGCATGCGAAAGCGGGATGTTGAATTTTGGCTTGGAGGAAGACGGCAGAACTCAGCATTGAAGAGATAGGCTGTCACTCTAGGGTCCAGCGCCACGTTGGGCAGTGCCACACTGAGCCTGGCAGAGCTTCACACAGGCAGAGCCCATCAAGTAAGACCAAAGGAGACTTTTAAAAAATACATCTCTAAAGCAGCCTTAGGCTTCCAAGAAATATCCTATAAAGAATGTTTGGTTCAGAAGGATGTTCAGCCTGAAGCAGACCTATACAAAATTAAACAGAACTAGGCATGTTACCCAGTCACTGTCAGCCTCTGTTTCCTCATCTGAGAAAGAAGGAAGTAATAATCCCTTGTGGGACTGATTAAATGGAAATGTCTGACATTGCGCCTTGGGACTGATGTACTCTAATCCTTGCCCTTCACTTGTGTAAGCACAGAGCATATCCAATTTACCTTCCAGCTAACTGATAAAACCCCAAGTCCCAGATCCCCTTGTTCACTGCATACTCACAGCCTGCCTCCAGAGCCCACTTCTTCCAATTCCAGTCGTTTACACTGCAGAAAATGAACTCAATAGCCAAGTAATTTGTCCCAGGTCATTCAGCTAGTTAGCATCAGAAAACAGATTCATCAGTACAGTCTACATCTCTAACTTCACCATCTCGCCTCATTGTTAAAAGCTATCCTTGTAGGATAAGAGAGGAACTTCAGAACAGAAAAAAATAAGAAGAGGGGATGGATAAGAACTCAGAACTCTTAGAGAACAGAGAAGCAGAGCACAAGGTACAAGAACAGGCAGGAAATAGTTTCCCAGGCAAGGAGCCTGAGAAGATACTTTTAGTTCCAATCAGACGAAAAACCATGAAACTTTGGAAGCTTCCTATAAAGGAAATTTTAAAACTTCTAACCTGGAAGTATATTAAGAGATGGAAAGGGAAGCCCAGCCCATTTAGACTCAGCTAGCCTTGAGATTTCAATGCCAGCTGTAACTTGTAAGATAGACATAACTCAGCCAGAAAGTACATCTTGTTGTGCTAACTTGCTTCAAGGACAGACTGGCTCAGTTAAAGACAATGATTGATTCTTCCTGTTCACCCAAGCTCCTGACCTTAAGAAATCCCTTTCAGCCCAGAATAAGTCTGTCTGACAACATATGACCCAGCCTATGTAACCAATATAAAATAACCTGCAATCAGCCTTTTGTACTTCCTGCTTAAAACATATATAAATGTTTGTTTAACTCCAAGAGGGGGTTGATGATTTGGAACTCAGTCTCCTCAGCTCGCTAGCATAATAAAGAGTTGCATTCCACCTCCTTGGTACCTGTATATCTTCCATTCGATTTGGTCCTGGTTTTTCCACAATATTCCTACTGTACTTACCTAATGGAAATTTAACCAGTATTGCTTTAATTCATTATTGAATGGTTGAGGGGAAAATAAGACAGGGAAAAGCATAGGTGCTGAATCAGAAAACAGGAGCTGTGATTGCATAGTTTGTGAGATGCAGATGGTAACCGCCTTTGAGGTACTGTCTCAGGGATCTGGAGGGTGGGCTTTTATGCACTCTCAAATCAGGAGAGGAAGCTTTGATCCCAAACCACGTAGGGATTTAGAACAGAAAACCATGTATAAATCTAGCACTCTGGAAGACAGCCTTCTTAGGGAAAGAGGAACAGAAAAGACACACAGATCTCTGGCAGGGGTGGGGCAGAGGGTCTTCTTTGGGAAACACAAATCTTATACCTGTCCTTTGTGTAGAATTGGAGTTTGAATTTTTGGTCCCTGCAGCCTAGAAACCATTATGCCTTGGAATGAGCCTAAAAATTGATATCTGAGAGTAGTCTGATGATACCCTTAGAAGCCCTAAAAGAAACATATGCAAAACCTCAGTCAATACTTAAAGAGATTCTCATAGGGAGGGAGAGTTGTTAAAAATGAACTCAATTCACAACAATGATACACATGAATTATAAAAATAAAACCAAGACTAAGTATTAAAAATCAGCAAAAATAACAAATGGAAGAATTACAACCCTAAGAATTAGGTAATAGGAGAGGTGAAAATATGAGACAACAACAATAAATATTTGAAACTTACTATAGAGAAAAATACAAGCTCTAAGAATAAAACCTTTTGGGGACAGAATCAACAGATTTCTAAAGTAATTTATAATAGAAAATATAGTTATTAAAATGAAAATGTTAATAGATGAGTTCAAAAGTAGATCAGATGTAGTTGAAGAGTTTCAACTGAAAGGCATAGATAGATAGGTTGCCAGAAAATAGTACTAAGAGAGAAGATGTGAGAGAAGCTGGAACATAAAATATGAAATAAGAGTGCTCAACAGTTGTCCAGATCTTAGCAGCAGGATTGCAAGTTTGAGCCCAGCCTGGGCAATTTAACAAGACCCTATCTCAAAAATAGGGTTTTGCTTGTTTGTTTTTTTTTTAAATCTAAGAATGTAGCTTAGCACAAAAGTATTAGGTTCAATTCCCAGTACTAGGGGGAAAAAAGTCTTTAAAGGGAATAAAGAAGAGAAAATATTCAAGGTGATGATAATCAAGAACTTTCTAGATTTAATGAAAATGATAACACTGAATGTGGCAGAGCAGGAAACTCAGAAATTATGTCTCTCCATACAGCAATAATTGAACGGCCAAAAAAGTCCTGTCAGAACAACTTTTTCAGAACTCTGAAATCTGGGGCTTTTGTTTTTGTTTTGTTTTTAAGTCTTTAACCGGGAGAATACTGAATGAAAAAAGAAGCTGCTGAATGTTCCTAGCACAGCATTGTGCATTCTAAGGTCCACCTGCCATCCCTCATGCTCAGCTTGGCACCAGCGATAAAAACAGCAGCCCACATTTTGAAGAAGCTCAGTGATGTCAGAGAGAACAATATGGACATATCTCAAAGAATTCTGAATCTGTATTTGTTTTGCCCTCGCTAGTGGCTACCACAGATTTGTCTAGGCATTTGCTTTTGTTCTACCTACCTCAGAACTTTCGTAGGGATGAAACAGTCTCCCTGGTAGCATTTATTGAAAGTATGTGAAGACAAATACACTGTTTCAGCACCTGGAGCAAGAGAAAATGCAAGCAATAGACAAGAAAGGAGATACATAGGGAAATGAGGGCCTTGAAATATTTCTCATGTATACTAGGGAATCTAGGTCAGACATGTTACCAGAGCTGAACACATACTCAGAGAAGACCTGAGGAGACCCCACACTTTCCTTTCTAGATGACCATTAGGTTTCTGGCAAGCAGAAAGTAAAAAAAGAGAGATATAAACAGCCTGCCTAAGTGTTCAAAGAGTACTGCAACACAGGGCCAGTCCAAAGTATTTTTTTAAATTCTTTTTCATTCTGGCGCTTAAGAAAATTTTTGGCAAATCAATAGTTGATCATCAAGCTAATAGAGAATTTAGTGGTCACATGGGAAAAGTCTTTCCAAAAAAGTTTAGGAAAGTCATGAAACATACAAATGGGTTCAGCCCTCAACAACAACACATTCTGGGAAGGAGAAAGAATCCAAGTTCCAAGTTGACTACATTGTGATATGAAAAAGGTTTGGTCTTCAAAAAGAATTACAAGACATGCAAAGCAACAAGAAAGTATAGTCCATACACAAGAAACAGAGAAGAAATCAGTAGAAACTGTTCCTAAGAAAGTCCAGATATAGACCTGCTTAAAAAAGGCTACAAATCAGCTATCTTTAAAATGTTCATAAACTAAAGGAAATAATAAGAATAATTCAAGAACACATAAAGACTATATGGGATGGAGAAAACATAAGCCAATACTAACTAAAAGAAAGCTGGTATAGCTTTAATGCCAGGCTAAACCAATTTTATATATTAAAAATATAGTTGCCATGGTGGCCCACACCTATAATCCCACACTTTGAGGCAAGAGGATTGAAAGTTTAAGCCTAGCCCAAGCAATTTAATGACTTAGTAAAACTCTGTCTCAAAATAAAAACTAAAGAAATAAAAATTAAAAAGGGTAATTAGGACTATAGTTCAGTGGCACAAGCTCCTGCCTAACAAGCACAAGATCCCACGTTCAATTCCCAGTACCAATCTAATCAATCAATCAATAAGAGCTAGGGAAGTAACTTAGAATGAAGGCTCTGAGTTCAACTCCTAGTATCACCCCCAAAAAAGATATAAAAAGGTTAAAATTAAAATCAAAATCAAAATGGATCAAAGATCTAAACATTAAAACAGAAACATCAAACTCACTGGAAGACAAAACAGGTAAAACATTAGACAGCACATAGATGTGGGAAAGGATTTTCTAAACAGAACCTCAGTTGATAAGAAATAATAAATGGGATTATATCAAACCAAAAAGCTCTGTACAGCAAAAGAATCAATTATTAGAGTGAAGAGATAACGTACATAATGGAAAAAAAGTTTTTTTGCCAGCTACTCCTCAGAGAGAATAGCTAGAATATACGAAGTACTCAAAAAATTAAATTAGAGTTGTTGTTTTTTTTCTTTTTTGGTACTGGGGATCAAACTCATGACCTTGCGCTTGCCAGGCAGGCACTTATGCTGCTGAGCTAAATCCCCAGCCCCAAAATTAAATCACCTAAAATGAAAGGCCCACTCAAGAAATGGGCAAGCGAAACTAACAGATACTTCACAGAGGAAGAAGTACAAATGGTCAACAAATACATGAAAAAATGTTCAACATCTCTGACCATTAGAGAAATGTAAATTAAAACAATGCTAAGATTCCAAAAAATGGCAAATAATAACAAATGCCGGCTTGGCTGTGGTGAAAAAGGAAACCTCCTGCATTGTTGGTGGGAATGTAAACTAGAACAACCATTATACAAATCAGTATGGCAATTTCTCAAAGAACTGAAAATCTGGGCTGGGGATTTAGCTCAGAGCCACAAGTACCTGCCTGGCATGTGCAAGGTCGTGAGTTTGATCCAAGGTACAAATAAAATAAAATAATAAAAAAGGTTTAAGGGGCTGGGGATATAGCTTAGCTGGCACACCGTCTGCCTGACAAGTGCAAGGTCGTAAGTTATATCCCCAGTACCAAAAAAAAAAAAAAAATTTACATATCAACAACTGAAATTTGAAATTCTATATGATCCAGCTATCCTCCTCAGTATCTTCCCCAAAGAGCTTAAGACATCCTGCTACAGTGATACATGCATACCAATGTTTATAACAACACAATCTGTAATAGCTAAATCCTGGAAACAGCCTGCAAATCCATCAACAGGCAACTGGATAAAGCAAATATGTAATGGAGTACTACTTGGCTATAAAGAATGACATATTTGATGTATAAGATATTGTGAAATAGGAAGAAAATGTTCAAATGGGTAGGGGAACAAGAAGAGGGATGGGGAAAGGGAAAAAAAGAGAAAAGTAAAACAATGAGAAAAGAATACTAAAACAAGAAAGAAATAGAATGACACATTTGAGACATTTGTAAGAAAATGGATGCATCTGGAAGACAGAGTCGAGTGAAATAAACCAAACACATAAGCTTAAATACCAAAAGACATCTCTCATTTGTGCCAGGCAAAGTACAAACAAAGAGAATAAAGGATGGATAGAAGGGGACAAGGACATGGATCTCATGCAACAGGGAAGGGGTTCACGGGAACAAGGGCACGGGGACAGAGAATGGGAAGGGGGAATGAGTAGGGTAAAGATATCCCATGTACAAGAACCAAATAACCTCAGTCAGTGTAACCATTATATGCCATAACATGAGCTAAGGTTAATAATAGCAATAAAAATGAAATTCAGGATAGGGGAATTAAAGGAGAAGGAAGGAAGGGGGAGGAAAAGAGGAAGTGCATTTAAAAAAAAGAAAGATACTGTACTATGTACATGTACCCACTCCTCAAGGTGATTGTTCACTGCATGTGCTACAAACATGTACTAATAAAATTCAAAAAGTTAAAAAAAGATTATAGCATATAGCAATTTGGAACGTATACGCATCCCTGCCTGCTAATCTTGATTGTAAACTTGACTACATTAAAAGACTTCTTTTTGGTGGTTGTTTGTTTTTTGCCTTTTCGAGACAGGGTCTCACTATGAGGTTCAGGCTGGCCTGGGCTTGTAGCCCAGGCTGGTCTTGAACTTGTGACGATCCTCCTGCCTCAGCCTCCCAAGTGCTGGGATTACAGGTGTGTGCTACCATGCCCAGCTTGCATTAAAAGACTTCTTGAGAGGTGAATTATGAGGACACCACCCTCATTAATGGGCGAGCCTACTGTATATGAGGAGGCAATGCCTATGTGGAGGATGTAGGTCAGAGGTACCTTGCAGTCTCTATCTGCTTCTTAATTTCTTTCTCTAAATTTCTTCCCCTGCTCTCTGCTTCCTGGGTATCAGGAACTATACAGCTCTCATCTGCTACACACTTCTGCCATGACATTTCAGCCGTGGAGCCAGCTGACCATGGACTGAAGCCTCTGAAGCCATGAGCCAAAGTAAACCTCTCTCTTTTAAGTTGCAGGTGTCAGGTATTTTGTCCCAGCAACTAAAATGCTGATCATGGCAGCATCTAACAATATGGCCCCAAAATATAAAGGGTAAATATACATATAAAAGGTTGGGGGAAAACTCAGAGTAAGCGTTCTCTAAAATTGAGGAAATAATTCTAGGAACAACAGAGGCTAAAAGTAGGAAGAATGTATTCAAAGAAAGAAAGCTTCTGTCTAAGAGGGACAGAAGGGGATCCAGAAAGTAGGTTGTCCATCAACTCTGCTTCTCAAGGGGTTTATTGAACAAAGCCACAAGGTGAAGTGGGTTCAACGTGGGACAGACCTATAATCAATAAGATTACAACTATAGTCACTTAGGTAACATTGACCCAGTCAAAACAATCACAGGATGGGTGTAAGGTGGCATAAAACCAGTAAGAGTACAATTTTAGCTGCTTGGGTAACGCTGGTTAAATGGGGATCAAATGAGGAAGCAAGTTGAGTAGCAAGTGCACATGGGAGCGACAGGGACTGTCCTGGAATGGTGGGTTAAGGTTTGGTCCTCCACCCCAAGGGTTTGATGTCTATTTAGAATATCAATCACTGCTCTTCAGGGGAAGTATATGGGTGAGCAGTTTCTCTTTTTCTTGGAGCCTGGCCCTCTGAATGTGACCCTGCCATAGTTTTGTCTTCTGCACTGACTTTTCAAGGGCTAAGCCCTGTCTGGCTGCCTACAATATTTCTAAATAACTTCATTGTCTATAATAATATGGACTTATTCCCAGCAATCTTGTAATCTTGTAAAACCAGAACTGTGATAATGATCAACCAGACCCTAGGGCACCCCAACTCCTTAAAAGCTGGTCCCTTCCCTTCATGAAGGAGGCACTGCAATTCTCCACAAGAGAGCGGTGCCTCCTGCAGCTCCTCCACCCCATTTTCTCTTACTTTCTAACTCTGTAATAAAACTACCTATGCCTCACACTGACACATCCTGAAAGGCTGATAAATCAAGAACCTATTGCACAGAGCAAGTTGGGGTACTCGTCTCCTCTTTGGGAGGGACATCATAGGACCCCCCCATCAAGTGACACAAAGATATTAAACATCAGGCAGAAGTTTGGAAGCTGTCCCTTTGGAGGAAGCTATGCTGTGTGGCATATTGAGGGGGACTTGACTCTTTGTACAACTCATTCATCACCATTTTCAGGACCTTCTCAATGACCTGGTTGCTTGTGTGTTCCTCGGAGGTGGTGCATACTTTGCTGCAGGCAGGCAACGGACCATGGCATTCAACTACTTCATTGGTGTGGTGAGTCTTTGCCCTTTGGGCTGTGGATTTGCTCTGAATTCACTTCTTATGGAGATGAATGGCCCCTGTTAAAAGGAAAAGGACTGTTTGTAGAAATAGCTTAGGTCCACGGTAAAGCTGTTGTTGTTGCTTTTATTTATGTTTGTTTTTTTGAGTCAGGGTCTCACTATGCAGTTCAGGCTGGCCTTGAGCTTATGTTATGTTGGAGGCCAAACTGGCCTCCAACTTATAGCAATCTGCCTGCCTCAGTCCCCTGAGTGCTGGGATTACAGGCGTTCGTCACCACGCCTAGTTCCAAGTAAAGTTTAAAAAGGAAGTTGGCAAATGTTTCCAGTGGAGAAACCACTTGAATAAAGATGATGTCCAGGGAGCCAGCCTCAGTTAGTGGCTCCCTTCTTATAGGGGCTGAGCTCAGAGCAAAGACTCAACATAAAGAGAGAAGGAAGAGATGTGGTGAAGGGGCAGCAGGGATGGAGGAAGCCCAGGTGGTAAGTGGAGCACACTCAGGCTCTCTGGCTCTGGTAGTCTCGTGGGTTGAGGGGGCATATGTTAAGCAGCATTGTGGATGAATACACACTAGAAGGAAACATGCCATCTTTGGAAGGAGAAGCAAAAGTAACGAAGATCTTTTTGTTTTTCAGATCCTTATGGGTGTGGCTGCAATTTTTTGTTTCATTGATATATGTCTTCAAAGAAGACACTTCAAAGGCAGGAAGATCAAAAGGAATGTACTGGGTGCTCCAGGAGCAGCAGACCAGGGAAAGGAACAACCACCAGGAGCAGCGCCACCAGCACCGGAAAAGAAGTAACTCAAAGGCAACTGCTATTGTCAGAAGTGACAGTGTATTTTACAATAAAACATCTTCACTGTCTTCCTGGTCTGCTTCCTACAATGGTTTTCTTTTCCATATTGATAACTATCTTTTCTTGGAAAAGAAATCTCTCTTTAAGTGGACTCAAAAGCCAAAAGGTTGATTTTGTAAATCTTGTCTGGTCCATTCAACGTAAGTTACTGGAGGTTGTGATGCAGGGCCAGTGGGGGGCCTGAACCTCTCTGGAGGTGCCGAAGGGCCCCAGGGAACAGATAGTTTTGATACAAGAGAATGAAACTCTCAACCTACTATGTCTAGAAGTTTGTGTTTTCTAAAATCAAAGAATGAATTTTAAGAACAGAATATATTTATAGAGAAAGAAAGCTTCTGTCTGAGAGAGAGAGATACAGAAGGGGTCCCAAGTGGGTTGCCAGGGACCCTGCCTTTTCTAGGGACTTTTAGAAAATAAAATCATGGGGCAAGATGGGTTTAAGGTGGGGAAAACTGGGAATTCACAGGTTCCCTTATGCAGACAGGCATAAGGTGGGACAGAAACATGGTTAACCAGTAAGATTAATAGTTCAGGTAAAATTGATTAAATTGGGGACAAATGGGGAAGTGAGTCACATAGAAAGTCGGCATTCTTAGAGAGTACTGACTCTTCTGTAGGGGGTTGGAATGGTGACTCCTGATTTCCTCAGGGTGATAGGGAACTATTTAGAATATCAGTCCTTAGGATACAAATGTATTTGTTTGATCTTTGTCTTGAGGCCTGTCCCATGGCAGGAGGTGTCTGTATCCCTCCTATTTGCTTCTGCATTGGTTCCTTCGAGGACCTAGCCCTGTCTCACTGCCTATAGTATTTCTAACTAACTCAGCTGCCTATAACAGTTTGAGGGACCAGAAACACAGGTGACACTGGTGGTGCCACCAACCAGCCTAACAGACCAGAGGAAAATGAAAAACTGGAAAACAACAGAATGCATTAACATTTTTTTTTTGTTTGTTTTACATTTCTTAAAGAATCCAAGCAAAGGCCAGGGATATAGCTCAACACTGCACTGCCAAGCATGGGCATTATGCTTGAGTTCAAATCCCAGTATAAAAAAAAAAAAAAAAAAAAAAAACCAGTGGAGCTAGGCAGAGAAAAATCATGACTTATTGGATTCAAAGACTTATAGATCCTGGGAATAAACTACTCATTCAAAAACACAGAGGAATTCTTTTTGACTCATTTTTTCCCCCTGTTTTTCTTTCATTGCTCCTTTTAGGGTTGAGTTTTCTTGGAGTTTTCTGTTTGTTTGTATGTTGGTCTTTTTGAGGCAGAGTTTCACTATACAGTTGAAGCTGGCCTTAAACTCACTTCGTAGCCCAGACGGGCCTTGAATTCACAGGATCCTCCTGCCTCAGCCTCCTGAGTGCCAGGATTACACGCATTTACCACCATACCCAGCAGGGTGTTGGGATTTTAATCTTTATTTTTAATTGTTTTAATTTAATTTAATTTAATTTAATTTAATTTAATTTAATTTAATTTAATTTAATTTTTGGTGCCAGGGATTAAACTCATGCTTTTGCCAAGCAGGCACTTATGCCGCTGAGCTAAACCCCCAGCCCCTAATCTTTATTATTTCCTTTTCTTTTTATTATTGTTCTAATTTCTTTATTTTGTTCTGTTCTTTCTTTTTCTTCTTTTTATTGTTCACTCTTTTCTGTTGCTGCTATCTAGTACTATTAATTTCATTTTAATCCTCAATAGGAAACCACATCTTACTTTTCTCTCATAATTTTCCATTGATTAAAATTCATCTTCTATTAGTTAATATTACAAAGTATGTGATGTCATTTTCAGGTTGTGTTTGATGCTACTGTTATTGCTGATTATAAAATTTACATTTTTATACCATACACTTTAGACAAAGAGACATAATTGTTCTAATCAGTTGTTGTTCTTGACATGCCAAGACTGAGATTGCCTAACAGTCATAAAAAATACTAGACCAGGGACAAAGAACCAGGGGCTGAGCCAAGTAAGCAGCAACTTCTCATTCCCAATAAATTAAAGAGGTAGGATCTTACAAAAGACTCAAAACACAAAAGCCAGCCACACCTGGAAGGCACCTCTGAGAGGCAGTCATTTCCTAAGGATTCTAAATACTAGCAATAAAGCTACTCACCATAAGCAATTTATAAGAATCAACCCAGAGAATTTCCAAAGATGGCGGACTGGTAGGTAGCAGGATAGGGATCTTCTCTGAGAGAGACAGCTCAAATGCCAGAATAGAACACCCTGGAGAGACCCAAACAGAGATGGACTCTCTCAACCCAGGAAGAAACTAAAGTAAAAAAAACCACTCAAATATGAAGTGCCAGGGCTACCATTAGAGAAGCTGAGATCGGAGAGCACGTGCTCTTGCCAAGCCACCTGAATTTCTGCCCGAGACCGACCTGACCAACCGAACCGCCCCAATGCAACTGGCTTGAGCAGCCGGAGCATGGAGCTGAACAGCCCTGCGCGTGGCTCGCCCAGAACCGGTCCTGCACCTGACCCACCCAAAGGCACCGTGAATTCGCCGTGCAGCCGTGCTGAGGTCAGAGGTCAGGGAGCCCACCAGTTCTCAGGGACCAGCATCAACACGCGGTGAGTGATGGGAATAAGACCCTCCCACGGGAAAGGGGCAACTGACTGGACAACATGTTGGATTTGGGCAGGAGAGCCCTAACTCCATAAGGAAGTGGCTTCAGTTGGTTGCTCCCCTCACCGAGTGGATTGGTGGAATCTGCTTGGATTGGGCCGTGCCCCTGGCAGGGACCCAGTGGGTCGATACAAATTAATTCCCTGAGCACGGTGCACACTGACGCAGTGAAGGCCTGCAAAGGTTGACTGGCCCAGAGGGGAGGAGCCAGAGCACACCGCCCTTGCTTGAATGTCAATCTCTGAGAGCAGACTGCAGAGGGCAGAAGCCCCTAGCTTGCGTGCTCCAGAAGAACCTTAACCAACAACAAAAGGGTCTGGGAATTACACTATACACTTGTATGGAAGGAACCAAAAACATGACGAGAGAGAGAAATAAGAAAAAACCCTCAGCCCCCAACCCTGAAAATATTGATCCAGGAGAGGTAAATACAAAAGAGATTGAGGGCAGCAAACATGCAACTTCAAACACAGCATCAGCGGATAGAGACAAGATGGCGGACTGGTAGGTAGCAGGAGAGAGACCCTCTCTGAGAGAGACAGCTCAAATGCCAGAATAAAACACCCTGGAGAGACCCAAACAGAGAGAGATAGACTCTCACAACACAGAAAAAAACTAAAGCTCAAAAACCCACTCGAATAAGAGGTCCTGGGGCTACTATTAGTGAAGATAAGATCGGGCGAGCACGGCACCCGCCTCGAGACGCCTGAATTCCG
>PVJX010006567.1:0-76696 GCA_004027295.1 Dolichotis patagonum | reverse complement strand
ATATAATCTCCCTAATATGAGATTTGATAAGAGTATATAAGACTTTATGGTAAGCATGAGGCCCCATCTCATAGCTTCGAAGTCTTTCAAAGTTTTAAATCATCAGTTGGAATGGTGTTATCCTGTTTTGTTTGACTATATCATATGTGATATGAACAGCTGTTTTGAAGAAAACATTATGACAGCTATTGCTGATTTAGTATTATCCTTCTTAGAAGTCCTACCATGCTTTTCTTGTTCTATTACCGTTGGTTCTATCTACCACATTGTGTCTTATTGGAATTTGAATATGTGTGATAGTTCAAACAATTTTTTTTCTTTTTTATCAAAAATGAGATATTATAGTACCCATTGATCATTTTCTGTTATTTGGTTCACAAAGCCCTGTAATTCTTTCACTATATGCATGACTTTATACTATTGTGTTATGTTTGATATTATTGTAATTGAAACTATGCTCAACTATAGCAGTGTAAGAGATATGGTGTTAGATACTGTTGATGTCCAGTTGACTTAATGTAAAGTACTGTGTTGCCTATGTTGTCCTGTTCTGATCTACTCTGTACGGCCCCCTTTTGTTTTATTCTCTTTTAAATTAAAAAAAAAATTGAAAAAAAAAAGTACCTGTGCTGCGTATACAAGACCAAAATAAAGAAAGCACACTGGAATTTCTACTTTCAGTGTGCCCTCTCAGTGGGTACTTAGCAAGAGCTATTTGTCTTATTATTTCCAATTAACCCTCTCCTAACTTCCTCCTCTTGGCCATGATTCCATTCTCATGTGAGACGATGAGCTCAGGTTTGTACAGAATTAACTGTTTCATATTAGCCTGGTCTAAGATAAGTGCCAGCAACAGGCCTTCATTTCTCTTTGCTGTCTTCAAGTAGATGCAGTGGAATCAATGTTTACCTATGTGTCATAGTCTATTTGGGCTGTTATAACAAAATTCCAAAGTTTCAGTTACAAAATAGAAATTTGCTTCTGATTCTTCTGGATGTTGAGAAGTCCAAGTTTAAGGCGCTGATCAATTTGGTTTCGGGTGAGGTCCTGCTTTCCATATTACATGTGGCACCCACTGCTGTGTTCTGTCATAGTGCCCCTCTAGCTCTCTGGGGTTCCTCTGGGCCCTGATGACTTAATATACCTCCCAAAGGCCCCACCCATAACACCATCACAACTGTGATGAGGTTACAACCTATGAATTTTTCAGAGCATAGTGAGCCGTGTCACTGATTGTAGGAGTTAATTTTGGGAGTCAGCGTGAGTGTTTGAGTCAGGTCTGCATGGCTTCTGAGTATGCTTGTGAGGGTGTTTACAGAGAAGCTTGGGGAATTGGAAAACCCACCCTCACTGTGTGGTGGCACCATTTACTTTGCGAGGGCCACAGACAAAACAGGAAAGCAGAAGGGGGAATCTTCCCGACTCATCTTTGCAGAGTGGGTTGCACACCTCCTCCTGCCCTAAGATGTCAGAACTTTACATTCTTTGGCCTTTGAACTCTGGGTCTTACACCATGTGTCAGGAGCAGCTCTCAAGTCACCAGTCTCAGATTAGAGGCTGCATGGTTGGCTGCCCTAAGAATGAGGCTTCCAGATAAGGACAGAGCCATGGAACCAGTTTTTTTGATTCTCCTTCGAAGGTCTATCAAGGGACATCTCAGCCTTTGTAATCATGTGCGCTGACTCCCTAATAAATCCCTTCCCATATTGCTTCTGTCTCTCTGGAGAACCCTGACTCACAATACACTGGTACATTCTGCACTACAGAAGTCCACACATAATTTAGATTTTAAGCAATCCCTTTTGTGAAGTGTTCAGTGCCTTCATTTTGTTTAGTCACAACCCCCTTAGTCTCATGATGTTCTTCAAATTCACAGACACAGCAGTACTTTTTCAAACGAGAGGTCCAAAGAGAACCTCTCAGGATTAAAAAAAAAATACAGCCAGTGCTAAGGCAAAACTAAAAACTAACCTGGAAGAGCTTTTCAAACAATGCCACACAGACTGAAGTCTCGGGAGTATGAATCACACATACCAATGTCATCAGGTTCCACAAAGACTCTCACTCTCATGAGGCAAATTAAACAGACTATCAGAATTTTACAGATGATGAAAATAAAATCAAAATGGTGAAAAGAGTTTTTCAAGGTCACCAGTTAGCAAAACTAAGAATGGAAATAAAGTTCAAATTTTATAGCACTTTCAAGGGCCATATGCCCAGATCTTCAGTAATTTATGTAGTATATAAAGTTGTCATGTGTCTCTGTGTGAAACAACCTTTAAACTGTGATGCAAAGTTTGAGGAATAGAAAATAGAAATACTGGAGAAAAATACGTCATATGTGTTTGAAGCCACGGATTTTCATAAAGCAAATTGGATTTATTATTAGGTTACAATTGAGTTATTTGTTTTATTTCTATTTGCATTACTTATTTTATTTCAATATTATTATTTGAAGACAGTTTTCTTACCATTTTTTTAACCATAATCCACTTAGCATACATGGTTTCAAGTTCATTATCACTATGGAATTTTAAACTAGTGATCTCTTCTTAGATCTTTTCCTTCTTATAATGATTTCAAACTAAATTAAATCTTTTAAAAATACAGTTTTGTATATCTATATTACCATATCTTAAGATACATAATTAATACAGGAGGGAAAAGATTTTAACATATAAAACCACTTCTTCCTAATATTAAAGTCCATTAATTTAATTGAATTTTGCCAACTTAAAAATTTTCTCAACCATTTAAGTGACCAAATTTAGTTCCCCCAAATATAAATTTTGCTTCCAAACCCCACTTATTATCCCAATAATTAATGTTAAATGTTTAAGATCATGTAGATTATCTCCTTCCTCAGAAAACTATGAAGGGGTATCATTTATATATATTGCATTTCTAAAGCAGTATTTACCAAAAATACTTCTTAAAGTATAACATTATACAGTTAAATATAACCTGTCATTTTATGTATGATGTTAGCCACTAAATTATGCATCTAAAAAAGTAGAACTCCATTGCCTTTCACTTAATGACTGTGAATGTTACACTATGATTTCACCAGTAAATGAGTAATAGATGGAAATTTTCTCTAGATGATTTAAACCTACAGCACTGGGATTTAAATAAATTATCAGTCCTAAAATATTATACCCTAGCTATGTACAGTAATGCAACAAAAAAAAGTGATGCTGCCATACTAGAGCACCCCAAACTGAGAGGTTTTAAATAACAGAACTGTGTTGTCTCACACATATGGAACCAGAAGTCTGAGATCATGATGCTGGAAGGGTTGGTTCTTGAAGACGAGCTGTGAGGGAAAACCTACCCCAGGTTTCTCGCCTAGCTTCTGGTAGCCTCAGGCTTTCTCTGGCTTATAGACGGCACTTCTGTGTCTTCACATCTCTGCATCGATTTCTGCAGGATTTTCCCCCTTTCATACAGACACCAGTCATCTTAGATTGGGGTCCATGTTAATGACACTCTTATCAGTAAAGACTCTATTTCCAAACAAGGCCATAGTCACATGTATGAGGAGTTATAGCTCCAAAATATCTCCTGGGAGAACGCCACAACTGAACCCATGAAAGATTCTACTAAATAAAGATGAAATTTCTTTCCTTAGGAAAAGCTGCCCTCTACCTTTATCCTCGAGACCCAGGTGAGAGCCAGTGGTGGTGGCACAGGCCTGTAACACCAGCGGGCTGGAGGCAGGAGGATCACTGTGCGTTCAAGGCCGGTGTGGGCTACATAGAAAGAACTTGTCTCAGAGATTTTATTTAAAGCAAGTAAAGGTATGAGTGGGGCCATGGATGTTACTGGTAAAGCTGTTTGCCACAAAATACAGCCTTCGAAGATGTCTGAAGGAGGGGCTTCCATTTCTCTGTCAGTCTATTAATGCTCATAGTTTGTCACCTCTAGATCCCTCTGTGAGCCTAGTTTACTACCTTGTGCTCCTGCAAGTCTTTAAAATATGGAGGCAGAGTAGATTCGTATAGGATCTGGTTTCTCGGTATGATTCATCTAAAGACTTGTCATCTCGTGTCCTTGTAGGAAGATGCAGGTTATAATAAGAAAGAAGGTTCAATTTAAATCCACATAGTATTCATGAGACAAGTATCTACTGAGTGCTTCCAATGCCAGACACTGACCTCAGGATTGATGAAGTGGACAAAAATTCCTTTCTTTAGGAAGCATATATGCTACTGGTGGAGAGGATAAAAAAGTAAACAAAATAAGATGTAAAATATATAGCATGTTAGATGGCTATAAATGTGACACCAAATGAAAACGAGAAGGAAAATAGAAAGTCCAGAAGGCGGCACATTGCAACTTTAAATAGGTTCTTCAGTGGAGAGGATGCTGAGGAGACAGGAAGGAGGCACGGGGTTGCTACTTCAGGTGGAAAGAAGAGGAGAGCAAAGGTCCAAGGAGGATACACGCCCCTACAGCCACTGCGGGGAGGCCAGTGTGGCAGCACAGAGTGAAGTGGCCACTGGAATACCTGGAGGAGAACAGGACTATGTGGTCGCTGTATGAGAACAAAGTCTTAGGGAAGCAAAGGTATAAGAAGTCACAAGGTTAGGAAGCTACTGGCTTAGATGAGGCACAGGAGTAAAGACGATAAGAAGTAGCCACCTCCTGAGTATCTTTGGAAGAGAAAGTCCTAGATTTTGCCTCCATATAAAATTTGAGGTATCAAAAGACAAGTAGATGACTCAAGATTTCTAGCCTAAGCAACTGGAAGATGTTTTCCATTCACTAAGTAAGGGTATAATATGGGAGGAGTGGATTTGGAAGGAAGTTCATGTTTTGGTTTTGCAGGTGTCAAGTGGGGACAACCTACAGATATCTAGGATATGCACTTAGCTATAAGAATGGTAATTTAAATGTGTGTGGGCTACAGTAAGTGACTTTGAATTGTAAAAGGTGGGTAATTCTTAAAGTCATGAGTATGGATGAAACCATCAATGAAAAAAGCAAAGGCATAGTCCAAGAACAGACTTGAGACATTTCAGTAGTAGGAAGTTGAAGAAGTGAGGAAACCTAGTAAGAGAGACAGAAAAAAATCAACTGAGAGGAGAAAAACCAGGAGAGGATGTTGTCCTGACAGTCAAGTGAAGAATGTGTTTCCAAATGGAGGAGTTGATATACTGGGAAATGCTGCCAATAGGACAAGCAGACAAGAGCTGCCAGTTGACCACCAGAGCCAACCTTATCTAGGTCATCAATGACCCTGACAAAGCAGTTTCAACGAAGCAGTGGAAAGGAATCCTGATAGTAGTGGGTTTGTGAAAGAGAGAAAAGAGAAGAATGGAAAGGGCACATTCTTTTAGGAGCTTTACTACAAAACAGAGAAAAATACAGCAGAAGCTTGAGAATGATGCCAAGTCAACCAAGGATTTCTTTCTTTAACGCAGGGAAGGGGAAAACATTTCTAAATGTTGATGGGGTGACCAAATAGAGAAAATTGATTATGCAGGTTAGGAAGTGGGAAATTACAGGAGTAATGTTTTACAATGCACAGAGCAGTTCAATTGCTGATCAGGTTAAAGCATTGGCTTGATACAGATGGAGAAAAATCTTTGTCTGTGGTCACTTTATAAGAGACACACACCCTATAAGACACACTCTCAGTGCTTGCATATAAAGGCAGGGTATGTGAATCCATGGATAGCATCATGAGAGTTTGGAGGTTCTTTTTGATTGCTTATGTTTTTAGAGAAGTTGAAATAATTTCATCAACTGAGAATGAAAATGAGATTTTTTGGAGGAACAGTATGAAATAGTCTAGGAAAGTACGGTGCAAATAGCCTAGAGAAGCATGGCACAAGTTTATTTGAGCTTTACAGTCATGCTTTCAAGCGAAACATCTCAGTATGGTTATTTTTTCCCTAGCCACATTGTCCTCCAGAGGGCAGGTGTAGAGGTGGCTGAAAGCTGAATAGATCCTGAAGTGTGACAATGACAAACAAGTCTAGTGAAATGACAGAGAACCAGGAACACAGGGAAAGAAGAAGGAAGGGAACAAAATCATCAATTATAGAATTCATGCTGATTAAGGAGGGAAGAAAAAGCATGGGAGGCAGTGAGAGTAAAAGTGTGTCTGTGGACTACAGTTTCTAAGGAAGTTGAGGAATTACCAGAAACATTACACACAGCACAAGCTAGAAACAGGGAATGATGATCAGACAATGGGATTCTTGAAACTAAAATATGAAAGAGGTGAAATGATTAGTAATGGTAAGATCTAGGCTGGCCTAGGTGAGGAAAACCAAAAGAAAAGGTTTGAGAGGTGACGATGGTGAAAAAGGAATACAGAAGCAAGAATACAGAAAAGATAATCTCCAAGGACCCTGAAATCACCAGGAATTATGGCAGGAGTCCGGTGGCAAAGACAGAGGTGAGGTCACTGTTCAGTCTGTAAGAGCTGACAGAGAGTAATCCGGGGCAATGGGACAACTTCAACATGGAGACAGCATCATTATTTATTCTAACAGGATGAGACTCAAAACAGAGGGTTGGAGGGACACTTTTTCTTAATAATATTTTGCATCAAATAAGAAAACTCAATGTAAACAATCTTAAGTGTTTTTTTTTAAGTTGAATTTGCTAGACCAAGTCAATAAAAGCACGCTGGTTATTCATTATGATCAGGAAGTAATTAAAGGGGTAACAGTACACCTGGGCCAAGGAGATCACCCTTGCTGCATATTGGAGCCCTAGCAAAGGGTCAGAAATCCACAGCATAATAGTCAAAGTGAGAGACAAACATCAGTGGGACCTGAGCAAGGCATGACGGCCTTGACACGGAAGCCGCAGTCTCCGTGATGAAGCACGGTCGCCATGGAACTGCAGACCACAGACTGCGTCAAGGTCCTGCTCACATGGGAAACAGAGGGCCAAGCATCCTCACTCGTGCCCATGTCTGAGAGGCTGGAGCCAGCTCCAAAGCCCCCACGCCAGCTGGTAGGCCATGCTGAGGCCAGCAGCTGCCAACAGTGTGGAGTCAGCTGAAATGCCATCTTGAGCAACAATAAATAAGGTACATACAAATGTCAAAAAAAATTAAAGTGGAGAACAGCACTGTGGTGTGTCTCCGTCCGATCTTAAAGATTAAGAAGGCCCATTTCGAACCTTCTGTGTTTCTTTGTCAGCTTTCTGTACACATTTATGCCTCTTGCACACTCTATTTCCATAACAACCCTGCTAAGCACAATCAGGAAAAGGAAATAAAACTTATTAGAACTGAATATTCTCACATCTCAGTAAAAACTTCAGGGTGAGAGACAATCTAACACAAAGCACCAAGAAGGTTCCTAATGTCTTCTCCCAACAGCTCAGTTTGGTGTCAAGGAAGACATGCAAATGTACTTGGAACTGAGAATGACAAGTAAACAACAACTTCAGAATCCAGCGAAAGCATAAGATGAGCATCTTGCTAAGAAAAATGTGTAAAAATTGCAGGTTTCACGTGCGCACAGTGATTCCAGGACAAAGAGCTGACTCCCTTAGGAAGTTGTGTGCTAATTGTCTAAGACATCAGAGAGTTCTCTAAAAGATACCCTCTCTTTCTCTTTTTTTCTTTCTTTCTTTCTCTTTCTCTTTCTCTCTCTCTTCCTCCCTCCCTGTCTGTCTCTCACACACCTCCTCTTTCCCAACAGCATGTAAAGAGAAAGATGAAAGACAACATTTATTAGACAATAAAACAACACAAAAGCACCATCAAAACACTTATGGCTTTTACCAGAATCCCAAGCTTTTATTCCAAACCACAGACCCATTTTTGATGTCCTCAAGACAACAAAGAAAAGTAATTTCTCAATCAACAAACTTATTTTCCCAATTTCCTGAGAGCTCTCGTACTGGAACATTTCTGGCACCCAGAAAAGACTTATAGAAGAGTTGATTTCAAAGGCTTTACAATCAAATCTGAAGATACCTCTGGGAAAATATCCTAAACTTTAATATTTAAAGTTTATTAAATATTATTTCTCCTGTTGACATTATAATGTGGCACCACAACAAAACCCAATTAAAAACTAAAGACATGGAGATGGCAGTTAAAGCTCTTAAACGCTGCTTTAAGGAATGGAAATGATTTAGCAATTTCTCAAAGGTTTAAAGAGTTACCACTTGAACCAGCATTTCTACTCTTAGGTATATTCTCAAAAGAAACAAAAAAAAAAACGCCCACACAAACACTTGTGTGTGAATATTCACAACATATTATTCCTACTGGCCAAAACAACCCAAATGTCCATCAGCTGATGAATGGGCAAGGAAAATGCGATATGTCCATACAAAGAAATACTATGTGACAGTAAAGTGAAGTTGTATCAATACATGATACAAAATGGGTGGACCTTGAAAACATTAAGATAAGTTAAAGAAGGTAACTCTAATGTATTTAATTACATTTATACAAATGTCTGTAACAGGCAAATCTGTGGAGACAGATAGCAGATTATTAACTGCCAGAGAATGGACAAGATTAGGAGTGGGAAATAACTGTGAAAAGGCAGAGATTTTCATTCTCAACCAAAGAAAGTGTTCTAAAATTAATTGTGGTGATTCTTGCTACAACTACACTAAAAAATTATTCAGATGTGTACTTTAAGAGGGTGACTGAGAGCCTCATAATTATTCTTTCTTAAAAGATAAGAAATGGTAATTCTGCAAAGATAAAAACAGATATCTATGCAGAATTACCATTTCATTTGGGAATATGTCAAAAATTGTTTTTTCTTCAAATGGCATCATTAGAACTCAGACCTCACAGGCAATGAAAGTCTAAAGATGGATTCCTTGTGACTAAAGAATCCCCAGCCATTTTGTTGAATATATTGCTGCAGATATAAGATAGAAAGTAGGGAGAAACAAGAACGGAGTAGGCGTGTTTGTTCAAATGAGGAGAAGAAATGTCCAGGAGCCAGAAAAGTAGCATCTGCTCCTGCTGGCTGTGACTAAAATTAAGCTCTAATTTAGCTTTCAGCTAAAATTATCATAATTGAAATAAAACTAACAAACTGGATGTGACTTGCAAATTTCTGATCCTTTAGGGGAAAGGAGGCCAAATGGCAATTTCGGAATAGTGGGCTTCTCCCCTGAAACAGCACGCTTAGAGTTCGGGATAAACAAAGACATTGTTGACTTCACTCCATTGATAGAACTACATTTTCCCCCATATCTTCCAAATCCAGGGGAAAAAAATAAGTTCTATTTAAAGAAAACCCAAGAAGGCAATGGAGTTGCACCCTGGGTAGTTTGGAACATAGGATATTGTGTTTCTTTATTTGACTTTTTTTTTTTTTGGTTCCTGCTTCAAGCAAGACTTTCACACAAAATCAAATACACACACACACTGTACATGCATGGGTGTGTGTACACATGTGTATACATATATATTTACTTGTGTGTGTGACTGTATCATCTTATACCTATTATGCTTCTATTGATTTAAAAAAACAAAAATGTGCAAATATGGGCTCCAAATACATCTTCAATATAAACTGTAAATATTAACACAATAATGATAACGCTAAGAATAAACCCAGACATGAGCACCCCAAGGTTCTGGAAAGAAGCCAAATGCTGGAGTACATCTGGGTTTCTCCACAATAGTGTCAACGCCTGTTTTTCTTATAAAAGAAAAACAAGAATATGGTCTTATTATAAAGAAAACCCACTGACTTCACACACAACTTCGAAAAAGTCACATCTCTCTGGGGGGTCTATTTTGCCTATTCAGAGGACTAGCACACCTGCAATTGAGAACACAGAAGAATACTAATACCCTCAGCCAAAGATATTAAGTCTGTGGAAATACATACAATCACATGATTAACACAAACAACCTGTTATTTTTAAAACAAATATTTCCATTCATGATACCAGGTGACAAGCAGAATCAAAAAGAAAGGAAATTAATTCATACAGATGGACAAATTGCATTCTATGTGATATAAAGCTTTAATTTTATGATCAGCTTTTTGAAACATTCTGCACAGGGAAATATGTTGGATTTTTTTTATTTTTAATCTCTGAAAGAGGAGCCTATATTAACCTAAAAACCTAAATGCAAACTTGAGGCAGTTATTGCTCTGAATATAAATAAAGTGTTTAAAGGCATATTCCCATGCTTTAACTAAAATATCTCTAGGTAACAGGTTAAAGAATGTTCCATGTTTATTCTTATTTATTCTGCAGCTATTAATAATTGGCTACATTTAATTTTTTTTATTTCCACAGAAATGATGATGTTCTGTTGCTTCAGTTTCTTTGTAATGGCTTGGGTCATAACAAACCAGTATCAGTTGTCAAGATCTTAGAGAAATATGTCTGAACCTCCCAAGAATAATTAATCTAAATCCTTTGTGCAGACACTGGGTGTAGTGTGTTATGAGTCACTGATTTTCTCCTCTACAGTTGATATATATTCAGCAAGAAGAAAGACTTTGTGTTTAGCAACAATTGCACCTTATTTTTTCCCAAGGTCAAATACATTTCAATTATATCTATTCGTACACAGATCTAATGCTAGATTTTAGAAATTTTCTGATGCATTTGTTTAGAAATTTTCTAATACAGTTGGCTTTGTTTCTGATACATTTGGCTTTGTTGCTATTAGTTTATTTTTGGTTTATGTCTAGTTTATGTATTTATTATGTTTTGATACATACATATAAAAGAATATATGCTAACAGATGAATGTACAGGTGGACAGACAGATATATGAATAGATGGATAATGTAGTTTAGGCAACAGTACTTAAATGAAATCTTTATGTCCCAGATCATTGGATAGAACAAATCCCATTCATCACCAAATAATTTTTGTTACCTTTAGGTAAAATCATAAATAATTCATGCATTAATTTTAACCATTAGTGATTTATATAAATCAAATACTCAACATATTTTATCAAAGACTTGTTTCTTTCACTTCACAATATGTTCTTGAAACCCACCCGTGATGATGAGTGCATGCTATTAGTCTCATTTTTACACAAAAATTTCTACCCCTTGCCCAGTCATGTAGACTGATTTGTCTCTTTGGAGTAGATAAGGATGACATGAAGGGGTGCAGTGAGTTAAGCCTGGAATGGTGAATTATATTTAATGGTTTCAAAGATGTGATATGAATAATTCTCCATTTTTCTTTCTTTTCCTCAGCATCACAAACTCTCTCCCATTCCCCCCAAAAAACATTTTTTTGGTAGAGCTAGTCCAGTTATTCTTACTGTAGACCAACAGAAGATATAATACTAGGAAAATATGTACAATTAAAGGAAAAAGTTTCACTGTCTAGACCTCTTTTCTGCTCAATCACACCACCAGAAGTAGCTAGCACCAGCCATATCTTGCCAGCCCTACTGCCTAAAGACCACATGCTAAGCGAGGACCTGAAAACACAGCTAGCCTTGAGCTGCTAGAATGACGTATCTGATTCAGAGCAAGAGTGGATAAAATGCTATCTTTTTAACAGCTGCGCCAGCTTCACTCTTCAGCAGGGATTTGTGTTTAGGAAAATACCATGATAGGTTGCTTGATGAAGTGGTGGAAGCCTGAGACTGTGGACCTGTAAGAGAAAGAAAATTTTTTTCTAATGCTCAGAACTGCAGAGAATCAGAAATGTGAGGAGTGAGAAGAACTAGAAAAAAGAAAGAAACCAAGAAGTTCATGTAAGGCTGGAGCAGCACTCAGGGTAAAAGTATTAAGGGAAATTATTTCTGAACAATGGGATAAATTAGTGATTTTTGAGTAAAGATATGGAAAATAATGAGTTAAGCTTCCTTGTATTGTTAGAATATAAATCTTCCAAGAGTTTAAGTATCCCAGACAATATGTGAGTTGGTTAATTTGCAGAAACTAGAATAATAAATTTCATATATGAATTGAGGGAGAGAACAAAAGGAGCAAAGATGGGATGCAAAGAGCTAAAGTTGTAGACAAGTTAGAGACAGAGGTGAAGCTGAGACTTTCTGTTCTTTAGCCTAGAGAAGACCAAAAAGATTGGAGAGAATATTGGAAAAATACACAGTATGCAATGGTGGCGCAAATCTACCTTATCTATAATTAAAAAGATAAGATTCCAATATGCATCAAAGCAGATTAACACAAAGTAGATTAACTCTCTAATTGCTACCTGGCACCACCATAAAATTACAGAACAAGCAAGATTACACGCCATGAGATGCTATTTTAGTGGCATAGGCTAAGACAGTAGCCGGAGTTCAAAAATGGGAGGCATCAATGAGGAGCAGAATACTGTTTGAGGTCACAATGGACTTAGCAAGAATCTATGTCATTTAGGAAGAGGGATGGAAGACAGAGAATATTGTTGGAGAGGAAAAGTTACCTTCATGAGCTGACATATAATGGCAATTGTCTGAACAAAATAAAATCAGTACTGCATATAAATATAAAAATATAAGGAAATTCAGAGGATGGCCTAAGTTTGCCTGAAAAGCTCTCTGAAGAGGTAGCTTTGGAGTTTTTAAGGATCTTTTAATAAGGATTTGAATTGGAAGGGAAAAAATGATGGCAAATATGTTTCTCATAAAATACCAGATAAATTTAAATTTCTAAAAAGGTTAGATATAATTATTCTTTTAAATTCTTTATAGTACACACCTGGCATTGCAAGACAATACAAGAATAAAGAAAATTCCCTGAAAATAATAGAAATCAAGGGCAAAAACCCAAGTTTATATGCAGGCTCTCAATTCAGCACCTACTGTGAGGCACCAACCAATTCTTCACACGCTAAACAGACACAGACTACAGGCAAACACCAGCCAAAAGGAAGATATTGTTGCTTATGTTATTAAAATGTACAAGAATACATTCTAGTACAGAAAATCTTTTAGCAATAAAAGAAAGAACGTGAGTGCCCAACTCTAAAAGTTTCAATCCTCCTACAAAATTCAATACTTCAAATTTATATGCAGGTAATATCATAAATTCCAAGTAAACAAGGCAGTCTTTCACAGAATTAATACAAAAAAATTTGAAACTTTTGTTATAATGTTAGGAGATTTTAAAGCAGATCTTTCATTAACTGAGGACATAAAACAGCAATACCATCAACAGAAACTAAACTAAAACAGATTTAATACAATTTAGATGAAATAAGCAAATAATACCTCTGTGAAACATTTCTAAATATTGACCTGATACAGAGACCATAAAGAAAATCAATAGATATACTAAAAAAGATGAAAATCACACATATCACATCTGCTGGCCACAATGTAATCAAAGTAGAAACCAAACAAAATATTATGGCTGGTGATTTTTAAGATACAAGGTGTAATCCACATCTTCCCCGGATTTACACCGAAAAATGCCATTTTGTCTCTAAGCCCATCTCTGAACCAATTATTTCTATACCAGATACTACACAATACTCTATTTGGTCAGGCCTGAATAGCCTCTAACATATGAACCAAGAATATGTGATACATGTAAGAAGTGAGAAGAGGAATGTACTTGGAGAAAGAAAGGTATGCGAATATTCTGGCCAGAAAATAAACATCATGACCATTTCAACCTACTTTGCCAGGGATACAACTCAGCAGCACCAGTGCCTGTCTGAAAAACATGAGGTCATGAGTTTGATTACTGGTTTCAAAAAAATCAACCTACTTCATACCCATATTCCACGATGATAACTCTGTAATTGTACATATACTCTCTTGGCTTTAATCTAACTTCATCTTCTACTTTTCCTTCTGCATTTAAAACTTCTGGAAAATTTCTCCCTAAATGCCCAAGTTTTTTGTGCCTTTTGATGACATGAGAAGTGTGTGTACACTGCTCTTCCATGGTTATAGAGGCTGTAGCATGTGAAATAAAAAGGCAGAAATGGAAGAACTCATAGGAGATCAACATTATCAGGTGCCCTCAATGATCCCTGAATAGCCATGAGAACGCATGAACTCCTTTCAGGAAACTGGTATGTGGTATGCTTGGGAGTATTTACAGCTTAATGTTAAATATGCAAACTAGTTATCAGGTTCATTCAATAGAGTACATTTGTTGTTGTTATGCCTTCTTGGTTGCATGAGACTTATATTCCCCTGAAATAAAACCATTGTTTAAATTTCCACTCATATCTGAACTACATGATTTACAGAGGGGCTTTTGTGGTCAGAGAAGAGCCAGAAGGACTCACTCAGTGTATCCTGGGAAAGGATGGATGTAGCAAAAAGCAACATGCACTGTTTGCTGATAACCCTTCAGCTTTCAACAGAACAAAAACACATTTTAACAACTGAGTTCTGTTTAGTTAAATGAATATGAAGGTACACCTGTAAGGGAAAAAAGAGAACTCCCCTTTTAAGGATGCACTATTCCAGCGGCAGTGAACCTTTTAGAGACTGAATGCCTGAACTACAACCCAAACCCACTTACTGCGAAGTGTCAACATCACAATCAAATCTGAATACTGAGCTCTTAGTTCAGAAAAAACAACTCACACATTAACGTCTTTTGTCTTAAAAGAAAAACACAATAACACATGTGCATAGATTTTCCACCACTGCTCTAGAGAGTGAAGGGTGTGGATAGCAAGATGGATGCATGTGTGTCTGTGTCTGTGTGTTTGTGTGACTGTGATATGTGTATGTGGGGTGGGAAGGCAATCTTAAATTACCCTCTCAATCCTTGCTAATTATATGCATAATTTGGACACTTTGCTTCTTTTCATCCCTGGTTGATAGATTTGTTTCCTTCAATCAATTTTCCTTCTGTGCCCCACTTTCTACCTGTGTCCCAACAGTTCAGACAATCCTTCCACATGTGAAAAACCAAAGACTCCTTATGGAATGAAAGATAGACTCTGTGGCAATGGAAATACAGGGTTCTCAAAAGACAATGACAAAGTTTTGTTTCAGTAATGTTTACATTATTCTAATGTCATTGAAGTACATTAGCCTCTTTTATATATGTGTGTGTATCACAATGTATGTGCATATGTTTATGTTTAAATGTATTTAAAAATGCAAAGAACAGCTTCTAAAAAACTTTTGATAACTGGTCAATATATATGTACATATATAACATATATACATATACTATATACACATATACACATATATATTAATTACAAATTGGAAGAAATTTTGAAATACAGATTTTAGGGGCTGGGGATTTAGCTCAGTTGCATAAGTGCCTGCCTTGCAAGCGCGTGGTCAGGAATTCGATCCCTGGTACCGACTTAAAAAAAAAAGAAATACAGATTTTAATAGTCAACAGAAGAAAATAGTATTCTGTAAAGTCCACCCAATAACAGTGACCACAGAGGATATCTTTCATATATGTATTCTCTGCATTCATAAATATTTTATTCATCTGAAATATATTTAGTTATATACTATATATCCATTGTCCATGAATTTTGTACCTTTCCCACCATTAGATATTGATTTTCTCAACTAATACCCTTCTCTCTTAAAGGTTTTTATGATTGTTAAAAAATGACATTGATGTGTCTCTAAATTATAAAACACTGAATTCAGTGCTGAAAAGGAACATAAGTTCTTATTTAAATTCCATCAAAATTTAATTCAAATGATAAAGTACAGAGAGAACATATGACAACTGGCAAAATCTAGAGTTTTCACCAAAACAACCTCTCTTTAACTCAGTCATTTTAAATCTTGTTTAAGTCACAGACCTCTTTGAAAATCTAATAAAAGCTTTGATGATCTCTCCAGAAAAATGCACATGCATGCAACATTTTGCAAACTATTTCAAACAGTTTATATTAATATTAAATCCATCTATGGGGCCCCAGTGGACTATAGAACTTGATTTAAGTACCTCTGATATATGCAAATTTTTTGCTAAAGAATCTAACTTTACTGCAAAGGAACTCAGTAAAATATTTCTAATAAATTAGCACCAACTTCAAAATGTTACATTCACATTTTTATCACAGTCAAAAAGGAAGTCATTTTTATCATCATCAATAGCGATGACCAAAACTCAACTGAACACCATCTATGTGCTATGTTCAGCCTGGAACCAAGCATATGCTAAAGCAAACGCCAGCCCCTCACTCCACAAAAGTGTGTAGCCAAGACAAAAAAGTGGTAAAACTAGCAAGTGGTAAATATTAAGGTGGGAAGAGATGAAATGCTATGGAACCCCAGGGTATAACATAGTACAGTACTGACAAAATTTGGGAAAGTTGTATTTGATCAGATAATACATTTAGAAAGTATTTTAAATTGTTTTTTTGTGACTGACAACTGCATAAATATTTTGAACAAATACAATAGAACTACACCAAATGTAATTTCTCTTTCTCTCCCTCTAGACAGAGGTTAATTTTCCTAATCTTCCCAGGTAGTGTTGTATTTCCTATCAGTAAAACCCTCTTAAGGCAACATGTGTGTACAGATCTCCCATTGCAAGAGACTAGATTGTGCACACCACTATGTACAAAATCTTTGCTTCCCAGAATAGAATACATATTTATGAAGCCGTGAGCCTGAAAAGAACAAGCTCATCTTAAACAAACCTGGCTGCTGAGAGAGCTCTTGCTGCCTCCCAGACTCAAGAGCACACAGGAAGAAAAAGTGGAAGGGCAAAGGAAGCAAAAATAAAAATGACATCCCGGAAATGACTTTCACATCTCGCATTCCAGTTTTTAACATGGATGTAAGTAAGTCGTATGATGTCTTTTGCATAAATCTGCCATTTAATGCAACACCTACTACTCAATTACAAGGATGAAACCATATCGATTGCATAAATGGCCTTTTTTAGGTTGTCTACAATTCAGACGATTTATTTTGGATGGCGAGTTGCATATGTTTTATATATTTTCTCACATGTTCAGCACTTTCCCAGCACCGTTGATATATATTTTCTAATTATAATTATTTGACTAAAGAGAAATGAAATAAGTTTTCATTGCAATTTTAGTAGGATAGTGAATACAAAATTCAAAGATAGTCATAAATGCTCTCTGAAGAAATACAGAATCAATTGTTTGTTATAACATCACATCTAATGTTGTCACTTAACTAAAATGAAAAATCATCTAAGGAACATAAAAATAACTATTTTCTTAAAGATTGAAAAATATATAGTCTGGCACTAACATTTTAATAAATGCTTTCTCTCATCTTACTGATCACCATATCAAAGTGGTAGTTAAATGTTATTACTTTTCAGTATTGATACCCTCGACTCTTCAGCTTATCTCTCTCTTTAAAATAAATTAGTTCTTCATTTCCCAGTGACTGATGGAAGTGATGTAAATCCAAAAAGCAGCAATTATGCAAAAACTAAAGTCAAAACCATTTTCTTTTTTCCCTTCTCTAACAGCTTGTAAGCATAATTAATCAAATCAAGCTTCCCTCTCATCCTGGAGAGCTGTAATTTAAAAAAACAAATTACACCGTCCTTGCAATATCACATATAAAGTATATCAGGAAAATATGTATACGAAGTCAGAGCTTGTTTTTGGTGATAAATTCTATTTTATTAAAGCCCATTCTGTATCACGAACTAATAGTCACCCTGCACATGGCAGGCAATATCTTATAGCCTGAAATTTTAAAAAACTTAAAATATGTACAATGAATTAAAATAGTAAAATATTTTCTATGTCTTAACAAATCAAAATAACAAAATTAATGGATACCCACGTGCCCAGAAGTAATCTCAAACACACCTACTATATCATTTTAATAAGTACACCTTGGCAGTTTAACACACTCCTCACACATGTAAAAAAAATTGCAGCATAAAATTCAGAACTATCTATAGTGTTTCAAAATGTTCACTATTAGGATATTACCAACTTTGAGTGGAATAAGGTTTTCTGTTTTTCCAGGAATCATTTAACAATTACCCCCCCCCATTATTTGCAGAAATGTATGGATATTTTTCATTCAGACTTGAAGACATATTATGTCTGTATGTCCAAATAATTGCCCAAGATTATAAATGCAGGAAAAACACAAACACTACATATAGTAATTTGCCACCCAAGACATAATATAGAGAGAGTACATTCACTGAAGCATATCTTAACACCCTCCCCCTCATTTTTAAAGCCTTCCTAGACTAATTGAATGCAGAGACTAACAGAAATTTCATGGTCTCCTATCACACTTTCCCATATAATTATTCCTCTGGGGATTATAATGCTACTTAATCATCTATTTGATTACGCGTGTTTTATTTTAACATTGACAAAGCTTTTTGCATCTCCCTTGAGTTGATCTGAATCAAAGTGCCCTGTTGATTTTGCACCTAATCCAGGGACAGTAGCAGATAAGACCCTTTCAACAACAGCTTGGTATAAATGATGGTGACGAAATGTATTGGTTAAGGTCAGGTTTTCTTATCATATAAAATTCAGGGTTTTTTTAGAAAGGTAAATACATTTTTTGCTTGAAAGGCAAGAGTTAGTGTCCTTGAGTTAAACACTTCTAGACAGCAATCCTGGGACACAAAAAAAGAAGTTATCACCATTCACACAGAAGCAGAAAAGGCACATACACAGAGCAAGCAGAGACACCGATTCACAAACTGGGGGTCCGCAGCATCAGCAAGATGTCCTCTGGTCCCCCCTCCTGCAGGCTAAGGCACTTGAAGGGCAAAATGGTACTTTCACTCTCAGAGGGGCAGGAGCTGGCTACCTTCTTATGGGCTGTGATTTTTAACCAAGGAAGAAGAGCAAATGATGAACAGTTGTATCAAAGCAAGTAACAGAGCAATCCTGAGGAAGCTGTGTTATATACATTCAGTATATTCCTGTGGTAAATTCATGTAAATTTCAGCACAAAAAACTACTAATTATTTTTAGGCATAACAATTTCTTAGAATAGAAAAGGATTAATTACTTATATAGGACTCAGTATTAGGTCCTAAAATTAAAAATTATAAATAATGTAAAATATTACACTATTTTCATTTTCAGATATATTAGAAATTCCATATGCAATATATATATTTACACAGTAAAGGCTGTACAGATTCTACAGCCTAAGTTGTATAATTTGTACAAACACAGAGCTGTCTAAAGCTTGACAAGAAGAATAAGGTTAAGTTAGAAAACTTCATAAATGATGCATTTTGTATGTTCTTTGCATTTCAACAAAAATTTGTTATCAAAGTATATTGCCTATCAAGAATATAAGGATTAAAATATTCATGAAGTACCTTAAAACTAAATGTTTACTCAGGAAATAAATAGGGATTTTCAGAAATATTTATAAATATATATAAGCAAATATGAATGGTAATATTTGATGACAAAGTTTGTCCCTGTCAATTTTATGAAGTGGTTTTCCAAATAATTTTCTAAATAAAGAAGCTATTACATTTTTCATATGTGAGACCTACATAAATAATACCCACAATCTAGAGATGGGAATTAATTCCACAGGAATTATTAGATACCTGTGATCTTTTGATAAATAAATAAATGTGGAAGGATGTAAACATGGAAAAGTAGAGGAGGAAAATCATGAGAAAATTCTTCAGTCATGAGTCTCATGTGACTGAACTCCGAAACCTTCACAACTACCTATTATTTTCTCTCCTCTTTCCCAGGCAGTGTTTCCAAAGACATCTCAAGATCCAAAATGATCAGCTCTCCGCACTCCCACCACTATCAATCATTCCTATTCGCTCTGACAGACCTCCATTAGATGGTCACTTGATTAGACCCTGGCTCTAATGTGTAACAAATACCTTAATGCACCTTAGGTCTAATCACAAATGCAAAGAAAGGCATTTTAAATCAAATAAATGTCTAACAGAAGAATTAGGAAGGAAATATTTAGAAGCAGAGGATACTCTGATGCCCTTTGCTGTTTACTCTAGATGAGATACAACCCTGCCTAAACATCATCTACCAAAGAACATAATTTCTTACTGACTTATATTGTAAAATGGTGGCCAATCAAAATGGAATCTGCAAAGGTTGAGAACTTGAGACAAAATTGACTATATCTGAAAGCTGTAAATTCTACTTATAAGCAAAATCTTCCTCATTCTAGTCATTAAAATCTTCTTGAAAACACAATCACAAAACAGTGTGAAAAAAATAGGACCAAAACACATACAAAACCCTTAGCTCTTTCATAGATTTGTCCATGTAATTCACCTTCATCTTACCAAATACCCACTGACCTCCATATTTCTTCAAATCTCAAAATCCATATAGGCCTGTCTTCCCTTAATCCAACCCTTATCCAGGACACATTCCTCTTCCTTCTGTTTCTGTGTGTTCCTTAAGAACAGGGACTTGTGTGTCCTCTTACAGTAGCCCATAGAACACCTCATGGAATACATATTTGTAACTGAGATGAATGCAGCATTGCACGTTCAGCTGTAAGGAGGACAAATCATTTTACAAAAATGGTGGGACCCTTCCCTTTGTCTCAAAACTAGACTTGAACATTTGCAGCACCCAAGATCAATGCACAAAGAAACACTGGCAGACTCAGGTTTCTGTAAAGGGCCAGATAATAAAATTTTAGACAACAGGCAGTCTCCACCACAACTACTTAATTCTACCATTGTAGCATGAAAACAGCCATAAAATATGTACATGAAGGAACAGATCTAAATTCTAGTAAAACTTTTTTTTCAGATAACAGATATCCTTAGTATGTTGCAGGGTTTGCCATCCATGCCTCATGGTTTGACAACCTCTGTTCTAAAACAAAATTATAGAAATACAGACCTTTATATATTATGCTTTAAAATAACAAGCACATTGTACTTTACAGGTAACACTATAAATCTTCTAATTTAGCAAATTTTTCAACTCAAAAGTATTACATAACAATTATTGGCCTTTGAGAAATATATTTTATCTTACTGATGAGAATTTTGAAATAAATAAATAAATAAAAGAAAGCAAAAGTTACCTCTAACCTCACAAAATAGAAATAGCTATTGTATTTTGATGTTTGCTCTTCTAGTTACTGTGTATCAATCTCATGCACAAACTTCAAATTTTGTGTATTATATATGTACTTTAAGTGATTATCAGACTTCATCTGCAATTTTGTGGACTATTTGTCTATTTAGCAATCTTTCATAAGCATTTACCAATGTCATTAAATAGCTTTCAGGAGTTTTGCACTTGTCTTAAGGTACTGGGAATTGAACACAACCAGCACTGAGCTATATCCTCAGCACTTTCTTAAATTTTACTATGAGACAAGATTTGGAATTACAGGCATTCACCACCATGCTCAGCAACCTTGTCCTTCAAAAGGCTACATAATTTTGTTAATATCAGCTGCACACGTCATACATTTTCAATCAATCCTTTAACATTAGGCATTTCTTTCTTGTTTATAAAAGAATCTAGATAGTCAGCAAATACTAATCTCTAATTTTTTTGCATGAGAGAAAAAGCAATCATTCTAGTGATTCTGGAATTGTAACTTCTGTCTTGAGATTTCGTCATAGTAAAATGTGGAATATTTTGGCTGTCTTCTCTTAGTTCTCACTCACTCCTACCTTTTTTTTTTCAAGACATCAATATTGGTGATTTATTTCCTTCAAAGCTGACGTGTATATGCCACCGTCCTAAAAGCTTTGTGCTTGTCTGGTGGGCTTCATGCCAAAGGGAAAATGTCTAATTCAAGCCCAAGTCCTTTCAGATTTGAGCACGCAGCTTTTGCAGCCTTACCTTCTGCTCCCCCACCCAACACAAACCGCACGTGTCCCCTGTGCTTTTCCCACATTGTCCCACAGCCCTGGCATGCTCTTCACAATCTGTTCTTTATGGTGCCATTTTGCTCTAAGAATGGAAATCTTACATACCCTTCAAGTCTCTCCTCAGGTGGCACCATCCATGGGAACCCTGCCAAGGACTAGAACAGGTGCCACTTTCCCTATTGTCTCCTCCACAAAATCCCATATAACACCTAACACACACCTCACAGCTTCTGCTGTGTGCAAGATGCCAGGAATGAAGCAATGCATGGGACCGATGCAATCCCACTTTCATGGAGTTTTATATTCTAAACTTATATTATGTCATCATAGTTTCATTGCTATTTTATTTGGTTCCCTCAGGCAATAGAATGTAAATTCCACACAAGCAGATGCTATCTTGTCTTTGAACGCCCAACCCTAGATTAAAGCTTGGAAACTAGTAGCTCAACCCACCAAAAGAAGTATTCCAAAGAAGCATATTTGACCTTTATTTTCCTTCTCTAGAGTAAAATATTCAGAAACAATTATTAAAATAAGGGAATTGATGAGTAAAGTAAATTTAAATGTTAACTTTACTTGAAAAAATTTACTTTGAAATCAATTTTTATTTAGTATTGAATTCACAGGCTGAAAGAGCACTGTGCTTCTCCTCCTCTGTTATGTATATTAGTAATCCCCCCACTTTTTTCCGGCAATACGTCATTCCTTTCATATATTCCCAGTGTTCAGTAGAAATCAAAGCTGCGGACAAAGAATACTCAGCTTCACTTCTGCTGAGCTGTTACTTCCTGCCCTTAAACTGGGCAAAGGACACAAAAGTCAGAAATAATAACCTCATTCCTTGTGATGGGTCAACTAATATCTATAAAGGTTGAAATGGAGTTCAGCAATAAAAAAATTTTGCAATTGCTAAAGAACAATTTGGGAGTTGCTTCGTCTTGATTTAGGCAGCAGCCTGTTAGAGATGTCTCAGGATGTGAGGAGCAGACACAGCCTCATAAAACCCTCTCTGAATGAACAAACACAAACCCCAGAGTTTGATCTAAAAAGCGATGTTCTTGGCTAGTGAGCCTCCATTAGAATATAACTTATAATAGTCATCTTTGCAGAAAGCCTTTTTAATAACCTGTAATGATAGATTTTTTTCCTGCTACCCTTTTGCCTTTCCCAATCCCATTAATTACTCTCTCCATCATATATTTTATGTGCTTTACACATTTGCATGCAAAATTATGTTTATTGAATGCAACCATAAATCATCCAAAACTTTCTATTTTCTTTCTATTAAAACTCTCAACAGTCAGGGATATAGGTCAGAGCACAGCATCTGCCTGGCAAGCATGAGGTCATGAGTTTGATCCCAGGTACCAAAAAAAAAAACCCTCATACAAGATAGTTAAGATGGTTATAGTACAAATTTCTCTTAGGTCATTGGAAAGACAGGTTTGTGCTAATATTGTTTGGACAATGATATGCCTATAGTCTATACTCTGAGTAACTAATTTAAAGATAACAATATGCAATGTATTAACCATTGTTACTCGCCTATTATCTTGTTTTGAAATTTTATTTTTTCCCTTTAAAATAAACTTTGACAAAATACCCTGATACCTTTGCATTTAAGCCCAGTAACAAAAAAATCCATGAAAGAAATCATTATTAAACAAGATAACCCCTATAGTTTAGTCTAGCAAACTTGTGCATTTCAGTAATTGTCCAAACACATCACATCTAACCCTCCAATAAGAAATTAGTCATTTCCATGTCCTCATCCAAAGTTCATTCATGAGGGAGCTGAAATAGCCAGTTTCTCTAAGCAATTTTCATTTAAAATAGGGTAATTTTGAGTGAAGCGTTCTGGCTGGAAATAAGTTATTCCATTCATTTATTCATTCAAAAGACAGTTTTGGGGTATGTACTGTATGCAAGACTGTGTGCCAAGCACTATAGGGAATAGGAGAAGCTGAATCAGCAATAACCCACTGCCAAAGAGCTCATCTGCCAGCAGGCGACATTATAAATGCCAGGAGAAGGGATGATAAAGAGTTGCAGGAGTGCAGATGAGGACAGGAGGGGGGTAAGACATGCCTTCCTTCAGGAGTTGGCTTCTACACGGATGCTCAAAACCAATGCAAACTAAGAGAAACGAGTTCTACATCTGGAAGAAAGAGAATCAGGGAAGCCAGGGCGTAAGCAAAACAAAGCAAGGAGATTTCCACATGCCTGAGGCCCCCGGGAAAGAAGGCTACAGGAACTCAAACTGGCAAGGCAGGTCTGGGCCACATCTTGACGTGCCTTGAACACTAAAGTTCTTCTTCACGCTAACCTACACTCCAGTCAGAAATAACTGCAGGATTCTGAGTGAGGATTCAGAGTTCGGCTGTGGCTCAATAAATCTGACTGAAGAAGCAATTGTTTCTTCCCTAGAGAAGAGTGGCAAAGAAAGAAAATGTGAAATACAGAGAAAAGTAGAAGCAGAGAAGAGGAGAGCTGAGAAAGCTGCTTTGATTCTTAGGGCAAAATAAGACGGACATTGTTAAGAATAAGTAAATTGGAATGAGGCTGGGAACCTATGCAGAAAGATAAAGCTCATTATGAAGACTCAGACTTATTAGAACTCCATTAGATAAGAGGATATTTTTAAAAACACTTGGAAATATAGTTTACAAGGCAAAAAAGGGTCAGTATGAAATGGGTCAGTGAACAAAATGCTAAAGAATCTGACTTTAATACAGCAAGCTATGGAAATATAACTTTTAATTGGTTTGAGATATGTTCAAATGTATGTCCTAGGAAGATAACTCTATACCACCACTGACAATAGGCAGGAGAAGACAGAAAATGGAAACAGCAAACCTAGTTCAGAGTCTAATGCAATAAGCTAGATGAGAGTGGAGGATATGCCATTAATTGTGTAAATAAATCCACGTATCAGTTATAATGTGAGGAAAAGCAGATCTAGCAAAGTTAGTGAAAATAGTCATGGAAAAAATGTATTTAATTGTGTGCCTTTAAAAGGTAGTTTATGTTATAAAAGAAATATGCTAGAAAACTGGTAATTACTTCAAGCTCTTTATTTAAAATATGCCAAAGATAAATGCCAGGATAGTGTAATCATGATGTAATCCATTTAAAGTTCTCATAACACCAACATAAATAGTAAGCTATTCTGATAATATTATAACATACAAAAAACACAGCTTGGAAAATGTTAGTTTTCTATAGACTGGAAATTTGTGGCAGCTTTTCTCTCCATTGTTCTTACGTTTACAACTAGCAGACCACCATCAACTTCCCAAGAAGAGTCTCTTCTTAAAAAGTTTTTCCAAGTATCTAAAAAGAAATATGTAAAGCAACCCAAATATCCATCGCCAAATCACAAAGTCTATCAGCCAAAGAGTCAATATTAAACTAGAATGATTGGAAGTTGATCATTCCTCTGGAGAAAAGTTAATACTTTTATTTTAATACCATAAACTTTATGGAATTGCAAGTCCATTGGAAAAATCTTTTTAAGAATGTAGAGGATGATTAGAAACCCTGTGGCAAAAGAGTCAATCAGGCACTTACAGTTCAGAGCACAATTGTTCTGTAAAATTTTCTGCAATCATGGAAATGTTCTCTGTTTGCTTTATCCAGTACAGTAACCACTAACCACACTTGCTTGCTGAACACATGAAGAATGGCTAGTGGGCTTTGAAAACAAATTTGCACTTCGGTTTTATTTTAGTTTTAACTTAAATAGCTACATCTAGCTAGATGTTCCTAGGCTGAAGCTCTGCACTAGACTAACACGTCAGCACCCACTTAGAAACATTATCCCAAAGGTTTGATCACAGCAAGACATTTCACTAACGTGTCTGCTAGGGAAGCAAAGTAAGCCCTTCAATACCAACTTGTTCATGGGAAAGTGAAGCCCCTCCTGCTAGTGTAACTACACTCATTCTTTACTGAAAATCAGCCAATCAAACTATGACGGCTCCCATTTCCAGCTCAAGTCAGCAACTCACACCCGACATCCTTGTTAGTGTATGCTAATGATTTCCATTTGATACTTACTAGACACCGAAATTGTCCATAGAACAAAAAGCATAAACATGATGTTCAATAAAGCCTGGCAGGCTTTTAATAAGGCACATGGGAACATACTAATCCAGATTTCTGTCGGCAGATACTTCATAAAAGGTTAATCAAAGGGCTGGGCAACGTGGGAACATCTGCATCAAGCTCAGCACTATTTTTTTTTAAACAGAAAGCTCAACATCTGCACAGAGGCCCATCGGGAGAATGCTGAGCCTTAAAACAGAAAGATTTGCAAGTGCATCATCTGTGGTTATGTTAACATCGCTTCTCTTCAGCACCCACTTCCAAATCACAGTGACACTTGGGGGAGGGAGGAAAACACCTCTGTTCTAATATTTAATATTTTTCCTTTTAAACAGTAAGGGTCATATGTAACATACAGTGAAACAAAAGGTTATGTTAAAAAATGAAAAAGGAAAACGTTTGAAATATGACTACCATCAAATTATTAAGAGTTCGATTCATACTGAACCTGTTTAAAAGCTGCAAAATACCTAGCTGCGCACATCTGGTGAACAGCTGGAAAGTAAACCCTGTTCATTGATCCTGTTCTTGTGATTGTTGTTATGACTATAGTTTTAACACCTACTATTTAGTCTTTAAAAATCTAACTGTAAAATACCCAATAGCTTTTTTCTTGCAATGACTCCTTCAAAATAACTTTTACCATTTCACATCACTAAGAAAAAATTATAACTGAAAGAATAGCAGCAATGCTATTAAGGATTAGTTAGAGTTCCCATCACATGCTTTCATTCTACATTGTATTTATATAAATACATTCTCATCATTCAGAAAAAGACCCACCTTCATTACCAGTAGCCACATTTTGATTATTAAAATATGTAGCACATAACATCACAGCATTGGAAAAATGTTTTATGTTAAAGAAATAAATAATAAAAACAGTGGTACAAAATTTCAAAGCAAGATTGGAGGAGACAAAAAAAGGTTACCACATTGCATATTGTTATCTTCAAAGCAGTGGCTCATATTACAAAATATAGGTATAAATAAATCTTTTTTTCAAGGAAATAATAGTAATTAGTAGTATAGCTATCTTAACTATTTTGTGTTAATATATACAATTTTTTTTTCTTTTCCCTTCCTTCTTTTTTCCTTTCCTCCATCCCAGTTTCACTTTCTTTTGAACAGTTTCTTCCCATTTCACAATATCTACTGTGCATTTTGGATCTTATCCATTCTTTCTACTGCTCGCACTAGAGAAACAATACAATGTTTACATGTGTTTGTCTGATTTATTTCACTTATGAGTATGGTGTCAAGTTGCATCCATTTCCCTATAAATGTCCCAAGTTTATCCTTCTTTGTAGCTGAGTAGTACTTCATTGTATAAAAATATCACATCTTTTTAATTCCAGTCTTGGTTAATGGAAATCTGGGTTGTTTCTAAGATTTAGCTATTACAAATTGTGCTGCTATAAACATGGGTGCACATATATCACTGTAGTATGGTGTTTTTATTTCTTTCCAAAAGGTACCCAGAAGGGGAATAACTGGGTTGAATGAGACCTCTAATTCTAGTCTTTTGAGGAATCTCCATACTGATTTCCACAGTGTTTGTACCAGTTTGCATTCCCACCAGCAGGGGAAAAGGGCTCCTTCCTCCCACCCTACAGCCTCACAAGCATTTGTTGCTATTGGTTGATTTCTTGATGATAGCCATTCTTTCTGGGGTGAGATGAAATATCAGTGTTGTTTGAATTTGCATCTCCTGAATGACCAATGATGCTGAATATTTTTTCATATATTTACTTGCTATTTGTATTTATTCATTGTAGAGGTGTGTGCTCATCTCAGATGCCCATTTTTGGACTGGGTCTTTGAATTTGGGAGGTCTGATTTTTTTTCAGTTTTTTATATGTTCTAGATATACGTCCTTTGTCTGAAGGACAGTTGGCTAAAATTTTCTCCCACTCTTTGGATTGTCTTTTCACTCTGTTAGTGGTTTCTTTTGATATGCAAAAGCTTTTTAATAATGAGATCCAAATTGTTGATGCTTTGAAGTGTTTTCCTTACTGTTTAGGTTTTGTTCATGAAGTCTCTGTGTATACCTATATATTCAATATTTCTACCCACTTTCTCTTAGATTTAGTGTTTAGATTTCTCTTAGTAGATTTAGTGTTTCTGTTTTAATATTTAGATATTTGATCCATTTTTACTTTAGTATATGGTGATAGACATGGGTCTAGTTTCAGTCTTTGGCAAGCAAAGAGCCAGTTTTTCCAGTACCATTTATTAAAGAGGCTATCTTTCTCCCAGTGAACATGTTTGGCCCCTTTGTCAAAGATAAGGTGGCTGAGTGTGTTTGTAGCTCTATCTGCATCTTCTAATCTGTTCCACTGATACTTGGGTCTGTTTTTCTGCCAGTACCATGCTGATTTTATTACAGCAACCTTGTAGCAAAATTTCAAGACAAGGATTGCAATGCCTCCTGCCTTGCCTTTGTTGCCCAGCATTGCCTTTACTATTCTAGGTCTCTTCTGCTTCCAAATGAATTTTAGGAATATTTCTCTAGTTCTGTGAGGTATGTTCATGGTATTGTGGCTGGGATTGCATTAAATCTATAACAATGTTGGGAGTATAGCTGTTTTTACTATGTTGGTTCTTCCCATGAGCAAGGGATCTCTTTTCATTTTCTGATATCTGTTTCTATCTCCTTTTTCACAGTACTGTAATTTCAACATATAGAACTTTTACTTCTGTTAGATTGATTCCTAAGTATTTCATTTACTTGGATGCTATCATGAAGAGTGTGGCTTTCCTAATTTCTGTCTCAGTGAGTTTTGTTGTCTATGTACCGGAATTATATTGGATTTTGAGTGTTGACTTTGTATCGAGCTAGGCTACTGAATTTGGTTATTAACTTTAAGAGTCATTAGTGGAGTTTTTGGGTCTTCTATGTAGATTATCATTTCACTTGTGAACAAGGACAGTATAACTTCTTCCTTTTCTATCCTTATTCTTTTAATTTCTCTCTATTGGCTAATTGCACTGGCTAATGTTTCCAGAACTCTGTTGAAAGGAGTAGTGATAATGGACATTCTTGTCTTGTTCTCAATTTTACAGTGAAAGCTTTCAGTTTCTGACCATTAGTATGATGTTGGAAGTTGGTTTGTCATAGATTGCTTTTATCAGATTGAGATAGATAACCATCTATTTTGATTTTCTGTAGGGCTTTTATCATGAATGAGTGCTGAACTTTATCAAAAGCTTTTTCTACATCTATTGAGATGATCCTGTGATATTTGTATGTGGTTCTGTTGATAGGATATTACATTTATTGATTTGTGTATGTTGAACCATCCCTATATTCCTGAGATGAATCTTACTTGGTCATGGCATGTACTTTTCTTAAAGATTTGCTGCATTTAATTTGCTACTATCTTAATGAAGATTTTTGTGTCTATATTTGTTTGGGAGATTGACTTGTAGTTCTCTTTTTTGCTTGGGTCTTTCTCTGGTTTTGGGATCAGGGTAATATTTGCCTTTAGGAATGAGTTAGGGAGGATTTGCTTCACTTTCTATTTCATTAAAGAGGTTAAGTAGTACTCGCATTAAATAGTCTCTAAATTTCTTATAGAGTTCATCAACGAATCCATCAGAATGTGGGTTTTTCTGTGTTGGTAAGTTTTTAATTATGTTTTCAATCTCATTAACTGATATTGGGTTATTCAGAATTTTTATAACTTCTTGATTCAGCTTTGGAAATCCACATGTATCTAAGAATCTATTTCTTCTGTATTTCCCATCCAATGAGAGTAAAGATTTTCAAAGTGGTTACTGATAATCTTCTGAATTTTCACAGAATCTGTAGTGATTTTACCTTTTTCATTCCTCAGTGCATGAATTTGAGTTTTTTTTCCCTTGTTTTGATACAGTTGACTAAGGGTTTATCAATTTTATTTATTCTTTCAAAGAATCAACTCTTCATTAATTCTTTGGTACTTTTTTTTTTTTTTTTGGTCTCCATTGCATTATTTTCTGCTCTAATCTTTATAATTTCCTCCCTTGTGTGGGTTTTGTGTCTGTCTTGCTTTTCTTTTACTAAAAGCTTGAAATGTAATAAGAAGTTGCTTATTTGTGCTGATTTTGTTTTCCTCTTAGACCTGCTTTCATTTTGTGCCATAAGTTCTGGTGTGTTGTAAATGCATTTTGGTTTAGTCATAGATATTGTTTAATTTCTTCTTTTATTTCATCTGTGAAATAGTTGTTTAGGAGGGCATTATTTAATTTCCACATATTCATGGAGGTTTTGTTATTGTTTTGTCATTAATTTCCATTTTTATTGCACTATGGTCAGATAATATGCATGGATAATTCCAATTCCTTTGCATTTATAGAAGCATGTTCTATGGGCTAGTATAGGGCCTATTTTATGGAATTTCCCATGTGCAGCTGAGAGGAATGTGTATTTTGTTGATGTTGGGTGGAATACTCTGAAAACATCTACTAAGTCCATTTGCTCAAAGGTTTGGCTCAGTTCTGATACTTGTTTGTTGATAGATCTACTTGATCTATCTCTTTGTGACACTGAGGTATTAAGGTCTCCTTTTACAATTGTGTTACTATTTGTTTGATTTTTCATGTCTATTAATAATTGGCTTATATAGTTGAATGCTCCTGTATTTGGTGCATACATATTGATGATTATCTCCTCCTTTTGAAGTTTTCCCCTAGCAAGTATACAGTAACTTTATCTCTTTTGATCATTCTTGGTTTGAAGTTCAGATTGTCTACAAACAGAATAGCTGCTCCTTCTTTTTTCTGGGTTCCTGTTGCATGGAAGATTGTTTTCCATCCTTTGACTTTCAGTCTATAAATTTGTTTTTGAATTAAATGTTTTTCTTGTGTATGTCATATTATTTGATCTTGTTCTTGGTCCATTCTGCCTGTCTGTCTCTTTTGATTGATGAATTAAGGCCAATTAATTAAGACCATCAATGGTTATAACTGATATGTACTGGTTTATCTTTCTCATGCTATTTTCATGTTGTTGGTTCCCTGCTTTTTCCTTCTGTTAATTGCTTGCCCTGCCTAGTGGTTTCTTTCTGTTGTTGTTCTTGGAATTGAGGTCATTTTTATTGGTCTAGAATATCTTTCAGTACTCTTTATAGGATTGGTTTGGTGTTCACAAATTTCTTCAGTTCCTTTTCATGGAGGTGTCTTATTTCTACATTGATTTTGAAAGATAGCTTTGTAGGGTATGTCAATTTGCATTGGAAGTTGTTTTCTTGCCATACTTGAAATAATGTTACTTCAAGCTCTTCTTGACTTGAAGGTTTATGTTGAGAAATCTGCCATGGGTTTCCTTTATAAGTGATCTGTTCATTTTCTCTAACAGCTTTTAATATTCTGTTATTGTGCTGAATTTCTGACATTTTGGTTATTATATGTCTTGATGTAGTTTTATTTTGGTCATGGCTGTTTGGAATTCTATATGCTTCATTTATTTGTATGTCAAACTCTTTATATATGCTTGGTAAGTTTTCTGTCTTTGTTTTTGTGAAGAGGTGTTCTGTTTTATTTTGTTTCATTTTAATGGAATTTGAACTGTCTCCAGCTTTCTTATTGACCCCAATTAATATTATGTTATTCTTCTTTGCTTCATTTTGTAACTGTTGGATTGATTTTTCATGGTCACTAGCTATTTTTGATACCTTTCTTTTCATAATCACTAGCTTTAATTCTGTCTGCAAAATCTGAAATTCTGCTCTCTCCCTCGTTTGATCTGTTGTATACACTGTCAATAGAGGTTTTAATCTCTTGGATTTCTGTTTGGATCTGTTTCATGGTTTCTCTTTCCTATGTTAGCCATTTTTGGTTTCCATCATTTCTCTAAGCTTTTCTATTCTTTTATCTATGACTTCTCTAATATTTTTTATTTTAAACATTGTTTCTTTTTGTACCTGAGAGGTTATTTTCTCTATAGCCTTTTCCACTTGTTTTTATACTTCTGTTGCTATCATTTCAGAAAGTTCCAGCCTTTGATTTCCAATTTCATCTATATCATTGATTTCTGGGTTTGTTCTGGGTGGGCTGGGTCTCTGGGGTTCCATTTTGCTCCTGTGTCTTGTCTTCTATATTCGCCTTTTTATTTTATTTTGTTTTCTGTGTTGATGCTTGCTGATTTCTTATACTATATCTCATTATCACTAGTATTGAGGCTTCCCTAGAAGACATCTGTTCTTCAGGAAAGTCCTCTAAAGATAGATCATTCTTTATAGCTACCCCAAGAACCTACCTTCTCAATGTGTAAAGGATGCAAAGTTACTGTTTGGCTCCGCTCCCAATTATTTGGTATTGGACTGTGGTGTGACTATGACCTCCTACAATCACAGTGGTATCATACAGGGGAGAAAAACTGTTTAAAACATGTATAACAGTCTGGAAAAAAATAGTACAGTTAGTAATAACAATAGTTTCACATACAGCTTAACTACTGACAAGCAAGGTAACCATGTACCTGCTACATTCCTCCCCAGGAGCAAACTCTAATATTATATAATAAAATCAAACATATACCATGCACTTGTATGCAACATCAGGATATTTTTAATAGAATTTGAAAAGTAAAACTACCCTACAAATGGTATAGCACAGAGATAATAAAATAGTCTGGCTTAGTACATTTTATATAAGTACATAAGCTTATAATTGTACCCTTTTTTATAAAACTATAATTTGAATACTATTTTAGCAATTCTAATCTATATTGCTCTATTTAAGCTAACTTCTCTGAAACAAGAAAATGATTTTTCTTCTTTTAACATAAGGTATTGCTTATAAACCAAGAGCTAATACTGTAATAACTATAGGCATAGTGAATTGTTACTTTATACTGTGCATTAGGACTATAAATATACCAACATATTGCCTGAAATGCCAACAGGAGTAAAACACACCTATGCAGAAACTCTTCTGAAATTCATCTAAATGTTGTATTGATAATAAATAATAATCATAATATCATCTCCCTAAATAATCATTCACATTTGAATAATGCATTAAGGAATTCTCTATATAGCATTTTCTCTGTGTGGAATCTTGCCTAGAGACGAAAAAGGAACAAATGCTAAACGTAGCTCTCCAAATTCATCTCAGCTTGAAAAATGCAAGAAATAAAATGTCATTTTCTCACATAAGTCTCATTACTGGCTCCCTAAGCCACAGTGGATCTACATATTCTGATCCATGATTTGGAGATACTACCACCATGATGCATCTCTAAGACTTGACAACGCAAGGTAAAATTGGTATGTGGACAGCTAACATCCTCTATCACCACTTTCTTTGGACTGGGGGCTGTCTAATGGACACAGTTGTGACTCTCAGTCTCCTGTGAACACTATGATACCTCTCCCAGCCTCATTCTGCATCATGAAGATGTTAGTTTGTGCACAATTTCCAAGTCATTTCCTTACCAGTATTTTCTAGAAGTGATACCAAAATTAACCATAAACTACTTAAGAGCTGGTTGTGACATCACTAATAAGAATCATATCTTCATAACTTTGGTAAAGCAAAAAGATTTAATATTTTATATGGCATTCATGACAACATGATGACCCTAGAAAAAATACTTTCATATAGACAAATATATGAGAAGTATATATGTATCTATATAATATCTATATGTATATATGTATGCATTCTGTCAGTGAGCTCATGTATATTATGTGAATTCTATTTGAATACATACATGTGACTGAATACAAGAATTCCTTATAAAGGTTATCTAACAGTCAGTTCATCTAAGATCACTGTACTGTAAATATGCTGCTTCCCTAGGTGAAGGAGGCTCTGGCAAGGGCAAGTGGCTATCAAGCTGTTAAGTGATGAAATCTAACACTGACCGTTTCTATGAGCTTCAAACACATGCCAAAAGATCACAGACAAAATCTACAGCCACCGGTCTTGGAGTAAAAAGCCATCAATAGCCAACCCCGAACTTTAGAAACTGTTATTACAGTTGTTATTTTATTCTGAGGGAATACCAGATAATACTGAATTCAAATTTCAAAAACATACTGGGTGGATAAACTACTAATTGAATTTTATTTTTTTTATAACATAAGTGTCCCTAGTTCAGGACACTATTATTTCATAAATATCTATATTATATTATAAATAATAAAAATCTTGGCCCAGGAATTTAGCTCAGCAGTGTAAGCACCTGCTTGGCAAGTACAAGGTCATGAGTTCCATTCCTGGTACCAAAAAAAAAAAATCTTGATTTGGGGTGGTATCAATAATCTCTCATTTTTATTTTTATTTTTATTTTTATTTTTCAAGACAGAGTTTCACTAGTTAGTTAAGAATGGTCTTGATCTCTCTTCAGGTTGGCCTCAAATTCCTGGCAATTCTCCTGACTCAGTCATCCTAATACTGAGACTGCAGGCACAGGCACATGCGACCTGGCCTCACCTACAGTCTCTCATCTTTAAAAAGAAACTGCAGGCTTTACTATCAGTGAAAATCATCACCATTAATTATAAATAAATCCCTGATTTGAGAATTAGGGCTTGATAACACAGCATATAAAAGCAGAAAATCATTTTATCACGTATTATTTTATTCACCAAATAGCTTGAATTATTTAGAATTTTCAGTCTAAAATTTGACATCACTTGAAACACAGCAGAGTGAACAATTTGTTTCCTTTTACATTTGACAATTTGGTAAAGGTCAAAATTATGCTAATAATCTTGCAATCCATTTCTTTTTAAAAGTGAAAAATATCCTGAGCCCCCCTCCAAAAACAAATGACTTGGCTTTAACAATGTATTTTTAATTTAAGTGTTTAGAGTTTTTTTATTTGTTTTGCACCAATGGAGACTGAACCCAGGACATCCTGCACATTAGGCAAGTGCTGTATTACTGAGCTACATCCCAAGATAGTTTTTTCTTACTTTTACTTGATTTGATTATTTTGTTTTGCTTTCACATCAGCTCTCCCTAAGTTGCCCAGGCTATCTTTGAACTTGTAATCCTCCTGCCTTCTGGGGTTACAGACATACATGATCATACCCAGCTCAGAGGCTGCTTTTAATACCAACATCTTGGACAGATCCAGTCCTCCAATTCCATGATTAACCATCCACTACTTAGATGACTAAAATTTAAATTACTTTACTAAAACTTACTCTTTTAAACTAAAATAACCAGATTATCTTTTCTTTCAGATAGAGATGCCAATCTAATACCACAAAGTCAAAATTGGCTATTACTGTACTTCAAAGTACTATTATATATATATACATAGACACACACACACATATATATATCTTCTGAAGATTTCATATTAATATTATATGCTAATGTGTCCTAAATTCCCCTGCAAGTAATGCTATCCGCAAATAAGTAAATAAGAATTTTATAAAAAAGAGATTCTGCAGTATGAGAATTATATAAAATAGCATTTCAAAACCAAAGTATTCTTTAACATTTACAGTCCCAGAAGTCAAGAGTTTTCTAAACATTTTATCACAGAAAACTTTTGTAGCACCACCTTAGCTTCTTATAATACAGCTCTCTATGGAACACCAGTTTGACAAATGGGAAAAGAGCATGCACTCAATAAATATTGGATGGTATAAACAAAATGTGCTTTTGCAAAAAAAAAAAATCATTAGAATCTTCCTGAATGGTGAATCAGGTCATTATTTTATATTGATTTCATTGGATATCCTCCCTAGATAAGTTTTCAAAATCAATCATGTTTTTGTTTTTGTTTTGCCAATAGCACTTCTTCTTCTCCTTTTAACTGACCTGTTTTGAATCTTTGTTTCATTTGTTATTTTTATCTTTTTTCTTTTAAAAAAAATCAACAGAAAATTGCATCACAGAAAAAAGCAGTATGTAATAATTTAATAATTCTTCATATTAGATCAAATTTTTATCTTTTGATAATATAATTTTTAAATCAAAGCATTTATCACATTCACTCTTCAAAACCACCAATATTTTCATTAAAATTAAAAGTTTATTATCAAACTAAATTCAAACCATTCAATTTTCCCACCCAATATTTCTGTACTTTCCCTCTTACATATAAATTCTCTTTATTTCCTAATCTATACTTAAGAATACAACAGTGACAACCATCTCTCAAGACTCGGACCCCCCCAGGAATGTTGAGAACCTGGAGGCACCTCTTTCTAGAGTTTCATACATACCAACACCTCTGTCACCCATAATTTAAGAGCAAGGCCAGCAGCAAGTAGCTCTTATTTTTGTTTTACTAGTCATTTATGCATGCAGTAAATACTTATTGAACATCTACTATATGCCAGCGACGTGCCAGGTCATGGGGAGACAGCAATGAGTGAGATATAGAGGTCTATCTTCTGTGAAAGAGACAGAAATAAAAAAGATACAGGGCATGTTAGGTTGGCAAGTGCTAAAGACAAAAAGAAAACTAGTCAGGTAGAAGATATACACAGTAAGGGGTAAGAGTTTGAAAATCTTTCAAGAGTGGTGAGGAACGTCCTCTTAGAAAGTGTCACTTCTGAGTAATCAGTAAGAAAGCGCTTCAGTCAGCAAGTGGTGAGGCCCTGCAGGAGGGGAAGAGCCTCCAGAAAGGAAAGAGGTCCAGTGTGGCCAGGCTAGGAGGACAAAGTGCTGGTCAAAATAGATGAAGCAACAGAGGTGGCAAACTGCCACCTTGGATAGAGCTTCACAAGTCATATTAAGGACTTCTAAAGTTTTCTCAAAAGGGGATGGAAAGTCATTGGTTCTGCATGGAGGAATGAAATAGTCTGACTTCTATCTTCACAGTACTACTCTGGCTTCTATAAGGGTGACAGAGTGACAGGTTGGGAAAAGGCAGCAGCAAAGGCCAATTCAAGCAAGAGGTAATGGTAGCTCTGACCACAGCAGAGGTAATAAATAGGATGCACATGAGGAAGATCAGAATTACTCTACGGACAACTCCTGACTACATAGTTTCACTGAGCAAATTTCTTGAACAATAAATCCACTGAGGACTTCATTCATGCTGTCACAGTACCATTTTTATATCTTTCTATTGTCATACTGAACACAAATCAACTGCCCCTCTTCAGTACCCTTGGTCATAGCACATATTTGTCCTTTAAACCCATTAAAACACTGGGATCTCACCAGTTACTAACACTAGGTGAGTAGTTGTACCCTTTGACATGTAGGGTACTAGGCTGAGGGCCAAATGTCCCATTTCTGGATCTTTGTCGCTTTCAGATTAGAAGGAAACACTACCCTGGTGACACGGGGTCTGACGCCAGGAGGAAACTTGTATGATGTGATGACACCCTCTGAAAGCTAACTGTCCACAGGACAAGCACTGACCAAGAGGAATCAAGAGGGGACACAGAGGGAACCAGATCCTCCTCAACCCCAGGGAGTCTTGAGGTGAGGATTCCTGGCAGCTCTTCTGAGAGCCCCAGCACTTGGAGAGAGTGCTGAGCAAGCACCCTCTCCAAGCCCTCACTGTGCCTCATTCTGTTTTCTTACAAAGCGGTCACAAATGAAAGTCTTGGCACTTGATCCTTGCCTCAGACTCTGCTTTCTTGAAAAATACGTATTGAAACTGTCTTCTCAAACTGTTGTCTTCCCACAGGTTTTTGTGGCATCTGCCATACTCGCTCTTGTCTTAGTTAGAAAGATCTCTAAACCCTGTATAACACATAAAGAGTTGAATTTCTTCTAGAATTTTACTTTTTAATTTAGGTCTTACACTCAACTAACATTAATTTTTGCATACGTATGAAGCAGTGGTTCCCATTTGTTGTGACTGCAAGTGATGTCTTTATTTCTTAAATGATTCTTTTCAGAGTGAAATTAAATTTCAGCTTTATCGTAAATGTTTTCCAAATGCAGTGATATTCATTTGGAGTACTCATTCTAGTATACCAATTTATTTAAAATTTTTACTCTGTCTACACTACATTGTCCTTGTTATGTTTGTTTCACAGTGCAGCTTGGTATCTGATGTCTCATCACTCTTCTTGGACACATTTTCATTTTCTCCGTTGTTCACCCATCTTAACCATGTACATTTTGTATTCAAATCCAAAAGTAACTTGAGATTCTAAATTAAATTGCAATTATAGGTGACTTCCTTTCTTATATCTTGTTTCACATCCTTCAAAGTCATTTTATAATTTCATAAATTCTGTGACCTTCTTGTCAAAATTAAACCTAAGTATTTCACATTTTTTGTCATCCTTGAGATTGAGATAACTTTCATACTTCTGTTTCTGGATAGATGTTACTAATATGAAAAAGTTTTAATATTTAAAACCAAGTCTTTCATAAAGGTCCCTTATCAATTCTAGTTACTTTTATCAGCTTCTCTTTGAGTTTCTAGGCATCTTAAGAAATATTTTGCTGGAAATCAAGTTGATTTTGCTTTTCTATGTATTTTTACCTATAATTTTATTTTCCTTTATTGTGGCTGCAGTATTTCAACATATAAAGCAATGTTACCTAACAGTAGTAAACTATCATTCTCTCTGTTTCAGGGAAATAGATTTAGTTTTACTATTTAGGGTAATGTTTTCCATTGGCTTTAGATTATAATCTTTATCATACTGAAAATTTTTCCTTTTATTTCCATTTTGCTTATAATTAGTATTAGGGATAGCCATCAATTTTATGAAGTACTTTTTCAATGAACAATAGTTTTTTTATTGATTTGTTGTTATAGAAAATTACATTAATATATTTCCTCATGCCTGATTCATCTTTAGATTCCTATAATTAATATGAGTTGATCATAGTGCATACTTTTAATATCTGACTGCATTACTGAATTCTAGCTGATAACATTTTGAGAAACCCAGTCCAAAATACCCTTACACTTACACACACACACACACACACACACACACACACACAAACTTACTCAGAGAAACCAAGAGTTTCTGATGATTTGTTACAAGGTAAAACAAAATGTGATACAAATTATAATAACAAGTTCATGCGTGTATATTTATAATAGAGAGGAAAGCCAATGATACAGAACATATTGAATATCTGAAACATTTTCAAATCAAGTTCAATTATATCAATGATTCTCAAACTTAATCAAGGATCAAATCCTTGCTTAACTGTTGAAGCTTATAGAAGAGATTGTCAGGCCCACATGTAAATCTAGAGTGAGGGATAACAATGTGCATCTCTAACAAGTTCCCAAATGGTGCTCATGAGAATCACTGTAACATAGCACACAAAGCTTTAAACATTTTAATACCAAACTTTGTAGTTTCAGCCTCCATATCTGCAAAATGGAGGAAATAGTCATCCCTTATAGGATCACTGAGAGAGATCGTTTAGTGTATGCAAAGAATTTAGCTCAGAGCCAAACACATAATAAACATTAAATAAGTGTTGGTTGCTATTATTTTTCATTAAGCAAGTAAAGAATAAAAAGAAAGAGAAGCAAGAAGAGCTAAGAAGAAGAAAAATTAGCAAAACATCCAATACCTGTTATTATGTATTTCCATTTTAGGACAATATCTAATGTATAAAATTAAAAGCAAGAAGAATTTAAATTTAACTATAGTAAAAATATTCTCTTCTGCATGAATTGTAAAACTATTCTAATGATTTCCAAAGTTGAGTCCTAATTTCCCTGAAAAGAAAAATAAAAATGAATCACCAATATTACTTTAAATTTGATGTTAAATGTTATTCTCCTTTAAAACTTTTGTTAAATTGCTTTCCATGTATAGCTCAATATTAAGTAATGACTTATACAGAGCTGTACGTGAGTAATGCTCTTTAAAGATCTTAAAATACCTCTAAAGAGATAAAGCTTCTTAAGCATCTTAAAATAGCCAAATATTAAAATCTTTTAAGGTATTACATAAGATTTTCCTGTATATTTTTATGGTTGAGACTCCTTGAAATGAGGCAAATCAGATTTATCTCAGACGTATTAAACATCTAGAAATGCACTTTCATAAAAAAAGATTCATTTAGATTCTTAATTATGAATTGGATGGGGACTTTGGGGTGTTACATACAAGCTCATCTGATTTACTTTTGTGAGAAAGCATGAGGGATTAGGGACCATGGCAGCCAGAACTGGAGTCGACTACTCCTGTGCTGAGTCTCAGCAGCAAAGATGTCTGCCTTGCAGGACCTCCAGGGAGCCATTCTGCCCTGTCACTGCTGCCAAGGATGCTGGGGAATCTGGATTCTGTTCTGGATCCCCTCTGCTCTCTTCAGCTCAGTCACACACACACACACACACACACACACACACACACACACACGCATGAACCCTCTTCTCAGATATGGTTAAGAACAGATGTGTGCTCTAATTTCTCCACTAGAAAAAGTCGATGCACCCACTGTTAAAAACCCGAGTCTCCCTCCCATTCAACTCCCAGGGTGGCAGGTTGTGTGTATACAAGCACATCTCTGCTCAGGAGAACAAAGGGACCTTTTCTGGAGAACCTCAATTGCCCAATGAAAAGATTAAAGGAAAGTGATTTGCTCTGTGGATTGAATTATTCCCTAACCAATGCTAACTATGGAAAAGATTCCATCCATCATTATCCCCACATTGTGCCTTATCAATCTAGATCTTTTCTCTACCTGTTGTAAAGGTTGTACTTTGCAGCTCATTGGGATCTGCTTTTTTACTTAAATCGTTTTGAACATTTTGTATATTGTTAAATACTACATGATTCAATTTTAAAAGACTACATAAACAAGTTCTATCTCCCCATACAAACTCCTAGAGCTTTTAAACATCTTAGGAGCACAGAAAAGGAGAGGGATAACTAAGGAAAAAAAATAAGGGCATCCTAAATGAAAGGGACTTAAGGGCTAAATTATTAGGAATTAAAGAAGAGGAAGAAAAAGAGAATTTTTTTAAGTACATAGAAATCAGCTCATTCTGTTCTTGGGGATTATCACTTGCTAATGTGAACCTCAAGCTGCTGGTTTCCAAGAAAAACAGAAGAGATGAGACTTGCTGGAGGATCAGATAACTTGACTAAGCTCCTAGATTTACGCATGCCTGAAGCTAGAAAACTACATCTGAGTTTGACAGACAGATGAACACAGAAATTCTTCCTTTGGCTTAATCCATCATAAGTTTCTGTTGCAATGGAAAGACATTTTGTCCTTTAAATTAAATTACAAACTTTTTATCTTAAGAAGGCTGGAACGACTCTCAAATCCATAACACATTATCAAATTCATTACTATTTAGACCAACAGTAACTACTGTGTGAAGTAATTCATGGCTTACTTCTCAGAACACTAATTTCTTTCGCTACAGCAGGCAACTGTTATAACCTGAAAGTCCAGTTCCCAACTCTACACCTCTTTATTAAATCACATCTAGTATGTGGCTATATTTTCCATTTCCTCCATGGCTAAATGGTTCTTTTCAAAGCAGAAGGTGATCGTAGCTTCATGATTTAACATCATGAATTCAGAAGTAGAATAAATAGTATTAAGTAAAAAGTTATGTTTTAGGTTCTCTGAAAGTAAAATTACTGCTAAATAGTATATCTTAAAGACCATCAAAAGTATTAGCTGTTCTTTGAAAGTTTTGTTCTGGGAGCAGAGAGACAATAAACTCTCTACATGTCAGAGCTGATGATCTTCCCACTGAGCCCGTGGAAGAGCTGTTGAGAGACCTATCATTCACCTTCTTTCCTTACAAGATGCTTATGTTACACTATTAAGATGTCACCAGTGTCAAAGTTTCTGGAAGTGATGAAGTGCAAGACTAATAAGCAAAAACATGCATTCCACTTTAGAACCCTGAGATATTAAGATAGACATAGCCAACATACGTGAATATAGCCCAAAAAGTCCAATTTCCCAAAACTGATGATAATAGCCTCTCCACAGGAATTGTGAAAAGAAAGCATCCAGCCAAAAGCAACAGGAGGAGGAAACTTGTCTCCCTATGGGCCCAGGGCCCAGTCATCTCCATAATTCTTCCCATGATGCCCCTCTTCCCATTGAGGCTCTATGGTTTGCCTGAGTGCAATAAACAAATCATTTGCAGTAGAGGAAGGCAAAATCTATGAATGAGGAAGAACATGGTCTCCACAGTCTTGCCAGTTGTCTCAGTCACTTTCTTCATTGTTGGAACAAAAACAGAAAAAAACACTCACATGTAAAGGAGGAAAGGTTTATTCGGCTCAGTTTTCATCCACAGGCAGCTGGTTCCAAGGCAGAGGTACATGGCAGAGAACAGCTGAGAAGCACTGCTCACAGGATGGTGGCAGAGGAGCAGAGAGCATCATAAGAGAAGCCAGAAAGAGAGATGAACCCTCTCAGGCCACAGTGCCACTGACCCACTTCCTTCCTACCAGGCTCCTCCTCCCAGCATCACATTTAGCTATAAACTCCTCCAGGGACTGGGGATTATCACTCCTCCATGATCAAGTCACCTCCCAAAAGTCCCACGGATGAGCTCATGAAGATTTGGGAGACATCTATATCTAAACCATAACAACAGTGAAAGTGTAACCCACAAAATAGCTGCATGAATAAAACCTAGGGCAAGGCTTGGTGAGAATGCAGAGTCTCAGGTTCCGTATATGACAAACTGAACCAAAATCCACATGTTAACAAGCCCTGGAAGTAACCTGTGAGCACATTAAAATTTAAAAAACATCATTCCATAAGGAGCAAGTCACAGAACTTCTTATAAACATTTTTTTCCTGAAAAAAAAGGAAATTGTAGAAAATCACATGTATCAATTTCCATTTAGAAACTAAAAATTAATGAAACCAAATGGTATATTCTTCATTGATTCAGACTTCTGTGATTAAAATATCAATTAAAAGGCAGTTTAGACTCCTGGGGTACTCCAGGGCATAAAGGTAATAAGAGATGAAATAGGGAAGGGATGGACTCATGGGTTTCCTTGTGACTTTGATGTTCCACATATTTTTTGCACTCAAATATTACATGGAAAACATTTTCAAAGGCAAGGAAACATAACCTCATTTGAACACAAATAAGATAGCTTGGTTTAGGTTTGCATGGGCTGGGTATATAGAGAACCATAAAGGGGGTTACTCAAGCAGCCCATTTGAGAGTTACTAAGCAAAAAGAACAATGATTTAATCCATATGGGTAATAAAGAATGCTTTATTACTTAGGTGTGGAAAGGTAAAGAGCAGTACATTAATAAATAAGCAGATAGATCAAACATTCATTTGCATTTTTCTTCAAGCACCCCCAACCTAACCCACAACACCACCAGCAGCATGTGCCTAAAACATAAGATATAAACACGAGCTTGGGGAAGCCGATACTCAGAGCACAAGGAGAAAGAAATTCAGAAAGTTCCAAGCAAGTTGCTCATCAGGGACTTCAGGAACTGAAGATAGCATGGAGCGAACAGGATTTCCAGCCAATAGAGATACCCTCACATAACCAAGGCTTGTTTTTCTTATTTGCAATTTTGTGTTAACCAATAACAGTTTAAAAATTTATGTTCATAACAGCCCTTTGAGTGAACCTTGAATTCTAAAACTCTTCAAGGAAAGCAACCTGATTAAGCAAATATGCACTCTCAAATTTTCACAACATACATCCTGACCAGGAAATTCACAAACTTGCTGCCAGGGTGCCTCATAAGAAAGTTAATCTCAGATGCCATCATGTTTATAAAAACTCCACATAAAAATTAACAGACACAGAACAGCCTAATCCTGACAATGAAATGTTAGAGGACAAACTAAATATTGTATTTAGAAATAGGAGAAAATAGATATTTTACTGAGATATTCAAAAGATGTAGGCTTCGTTTCCAGGATCTAGTTGCATGGGATAAACAACTTTGGGTAAGTAAGTCTACCCCACTAATATCCATCCTTTCCTCCAGATTAACTGAGTACAGAAAGCTTTTCCCCTGCCTGTGGGCAATGTGTGCAACACGCATGGGCATATCTTATGAGCCCTTCATCTGATCTGTACCCACTTTGCTTCCTTCTGACCTCTTGAATATTGAGCTTCTCCTGTCAGTTCATGCTACTGCCAAACACATCCTGCTGAATTCCTTCCAGCCATCCAAAAATGACCGGACTTCTTTCCTGCCAGCTTCTCTCTATCCCATGGGCTACTGACTCCAGAAGAGTCACTAATCTCCTCTGCTTCTGTCCCAGGCCCTCAAATTTAAGCATGATCTGCTACAGGGGGAAGACTTAGGACATTCCATCTTCCCCAGGCTCGTGCTGCCCAATAAAGAAATGGTACTAGGGGTCAAGGTCTTTTGAAAAGTTTAGAATAGTTATTGAGAAGAATTAGGATATTAAAATATGGTAGATGTTAACATATCAAAAGTATTCAACAAGTTCATTAAAATGAGTATTTTTCCAACCATCAAAAATGCACATAAACATAGAACTGTAGTAAATCTAGATACATGTCACCAGACAGACTCACTAGAAAAATCTTGCTACAAATATTTTTCTACGGGATAAGATTATCCTGTAGAATTGACTAAACATAGAGATAGTCTCCAATTTAATGACAGTTGACTTATGATTTTTCAATTTGACCAGATGGGACAGTAACACACATTCAGTATAAACTTACTTCAAACTTTGAATTCGGGTACTTTCCTAAGTTAGAGATGTAAGTATGGAAGATTCTCTCTCATTGCTGGTCTTCGACAGTGAGCCGCACACCCAATCAGCTACTCAACCCCAAGAGGAAAGAACTGATCTGTAACCTGCACTATGTTGCTAAGCAGGGAAGGGTGGTGTTAGCTTGGGTATATAAAGTGTATTTTCCACTTAGGTATTGATTAGCTGAGATGTGACCTCATTTTAAATAGAGATGCTCCTGTAATCTTAATTGCCATGAGGACGAAAGATGATCTAATGACTACAGTTAACTAATGCTTAATGAAGAAAGTTCAAAAGAACTCACAGTTCAAAGTAAGCTTAGAGAATATCCAATATATCTATCTGATTTTCCATTTTAAGAAATATGTGAATGACCATAAAGGTACTACCAGAACCAAAGCAAGAATTCAGGTCCCAGTTTAAAACTATTTCCGTTAATTTTAAGGTATCCGGTAGGTACTTCTGAATGCAGGCAATTTACCTACTTCAGAATGCTATTTTTAAAGCCATCAGGACAAAAATTCTACAATGGCCCTCAGCATTCTATTGCACTGCTAGAGTGATATTACTTCTGGTCTTTCTCCTCACAGTTCTCTAAATCATTCTTATTGCTATGTTACCTATTTTTCCTTTATGGACACCAAAAAAATCATGCACAGATATTTTTATTCCTCACCACTGCAATACTGAGATTTATGAGAAATTGGCTGGTTTTCTTTGCAGAGCTCAAAGCAATCATTAACCATCCTTAAAGATATAAATTCCTATTGCTACACTGGGGTACGGTAAAGAGAGCTGCCCTTCAGAGAAGCAGCATATCAAAACCAGTATCTACAATTCAAAACAACAGTCCTAACTAATTCAGATTGAATTTTACATTGAAATTACCATTTGTTTTACAAAGATATGTTATCTTAGTACGTGTGGTTTTACTGTTTCTAGCACATGTATTTATTCTGTTACAATACTAAGGCATCTATCATTTTGAGGAAAACCAGCATAAATTTGCATTGAAGCTCTTTTAAGATACACTATGCTATACCCATCCTCTAGATTTCCCTCCAGCTGAAAATATATCCAGTTAGTTTTGTGTTATGTAGTACTAGACAGGCAAAACCATAATTTATACTGATTACAAAATATATATGCTCTTCAGAGAGTTTGAACTCTGATTGTGCAATGTAGTGAAAGTCTACTTTTCTATTTCATTTGTTGTTGAACGGAACACATGTTGAATTTTTCATCTCTTCTTTCTATAGCCTGAATCTCTCATGTTAAAAACAATCATTCAGTCATTTTGTGCTGTAACACAGTACAATGTCTGATAGATTGCAGTTACACATTACTTCACTGATAGGAATAATAAACACAAAATGAAGCAACTAGATTTTTCTTAAATGGACAGAGAAATAAGGTTTCACTGGCAATTTGGGGAACAAATATATCATAAAAGACTAGAACATATGGCTAATAAGAAATGGTTCATTTCTTAAAGAAAAAATATTTTTATTGCAGCCATTAACCACCAGGTTAGAGACGTGTTCAAAGAAAATTTCAGTAACACATCACATTTGCAGAACCATCCAATAGCTAACATGGTACACAAAACAAGCTATGTGCTGACAAACAGAAGAACCTGCCGGTATAAAATGGTGCCAAGGTAGAACTAAAGAACTCAGGTGAAGGATAGACAAACTCAGAAGCTATGCCCACACACAATGAGAGCCAGGAGACACTTAGGGAGCTGTGATCTTACCATTTTTATACAGTTTGATATATTTTTATAGACTTTCCAAATTGTATTGATCTCTTGTCAAAAAGGAATGACCATAAAAAGTAAAATTAAAGTTACATGAATATATGATTTTATGAGGCAATGCAAGAAGAAATTGCTGAACACAATTGAGAATTTCCAAACATTGCCAAATGACTCCCAATACAGAACAAAAGATACATCCTAAGGGAATGCCAATGACTACCCTTTTGTTTGATATCCAAAAGACAAAAGAATAGTTGCGAGATAAAGAAGGGAAGAAAAAAAGGGGAAACAAAGCAGGTAAGAAAAGATTAACAATTAACAGAAACAATTCATTAGCAGGAAAGGACATGGATCTGATCTAAACAAACCTTGTCCAGGTTTTAGTTCTCAATTTGGCATCTTATTTTCTGAAATAAACCTTTTCTGGCCTCTCCAGACAAGATTAGTATTTCCTCATAAGTGCTCTCATGATGCACTGAATCTTACCTTTGCATAACTTATAATGTTCATAATCACGTGCTTAGGGTTTATAGACGTATATTCCCTCTTCCACTGTAAATTCCACAACACTAGACTGTGCCTGTATCTCATTCACTACAATGTTCACAGCACCTAGCAAAAAATGTACACTCAACAAATACTAGAATCAACAAAGTCAATATAATGATTAAACAATATCTATTACTTTATTTACTCTTTGATATAAGTGGAGACACCTTCGGGTAAAGAATTGATGTGTTGAGGTCCACTCAAGACCTGATTATGCTGTTCCCTCACAGGACATGTCCCTCTCCTCCTTTCTGTTGATCTAAATCCTATAAACCTATATTAGTTAGGATATAGAGTTGGCTACTCCATCAGGGAACACTCCAAAATAATCATGGTTTATACAAGATATGAGTAATCTATAAAATTCTCAACTGGACTGACAATTCCAGTGACACAGACAAGGGTCCAGATTCCTTCTATCTTGGTATCTACTATCTTCATGCAACTTCCATATTATAGCCCAACGTGGCTAACTCTGCAGCATGATTCTTATCTCTGTCTTGCCTAGTAAGAGGTACAAAAATAGGTAGGTATACTTCTCACCTCAACAGCATGGTGTGGTAACTGTACACATGCTTTCCCTTAAATCCTAGAACAGAATCTCATGGCCATGCTCAGATGCAAGAAGGCTAAAAAGCATAGTCATCAGTTAGGCAACCGAATATGAAAGAAAGAATTATAAAAAAAAAAAAAAGTCCAGGGATTTAGCTCAGTGGCTTAAGCACTTGCCTGGTAGGCACAAGGTCATGAGTTCAATCCCTGGTACAAAAAAAAAAAAGAAAAGAAAAGAAAAAGAAAGGAAGAATAGATTTTGGGGGAAAATCACAGGCCCAGCCACAGCATCCATCACTCAGGTCCCACATCCTTTCAGGAGTTCAAAGACTATTCAAATTTTCTTTTTCTGAAATCACTTTATCTACAGACAGTTCATATGTCATACTGAAACTCAACGATTCTCCAATGGTTCTGTGGATTATCTGTTCCTCCATTTCTATCATGGGGTCTTTGAAGAATGAATTCATAACCTTGTTGCTCCACACTTCTTATTCTGCCTCCAAGGTGCCTGGCAAAGTGTCAAAATTGTATCAGGTATTATACTTTTACTTGGTATTTAAAATAAACAGGTATAATAATTGAAGCACACAAAATTACATTAACATTTCAATAAAGGTGTTCTGAAAAGATGTTGAAAATGTGATTGCTGATACTCAAGAGCAAATTGATAAGTTGCAGTTCCTCCAAAACACTGTTCAAATCATTTATCAGTCTTTGAATAAAGTTAGATAACCTATTACTTATATTATTGTAGTTATTTTTTAAAAACTGTAGTTAAAATTACAGTTGATTCATTTTATTCACAGCTGATTAATTATAAGACTTGATCAAAATTAAGCAGTCAATGTGAAACTTCAAAAGAAATTATTGATTCTTCTCATGAGCAACAGCCAATTAAAACAGTATGGTGCAAGACTGCTCTAGTTCTTAGTGTTCTAATTTTGGTTTTTTTTCTCCTCATTTTTTTTAAACAAAGAACATTATATAAAGACTTCAAATTAGCTCTTGGCTTTTCCTATTCAATATCAACCACTTACAGAGTGCCAATCATTTTGCTGAACCTTTCTTTTAAAAAAAAAAGTGAGCAGACTTCTGCCAGTGGCACTGCAAATGAAAAGAGATGATGAGATAATCACAGCAAACTCTTACTCCGGTGCGCTGCCTTTTCTTCCTGGATGAAAACCACACAGGATATTGTTATGTGGGAAAAGGACATGATGATTCTAAGACAAGAGACTGGTTTTTGCCACACAAACAAAATACAAGACGGTTCCAAAAAGAGCTTATATGGGGATGTGAGGTAAAAGAAGTTTAGGATATTGATTGTTGTAGGTCTTTGGTTTCAGACATTCTCCCAGCAGTTCTACCTCTGCGGATGGAGGGGAGAGGGAGTTGACAAATGGAGCTCACAAAATAGATACATGGCAGGATTCCAAGGACTCTCTCAAGACATGGTAGCCATGTGTGTAAAATATCTCCCATGTTAACCAAGCATTCATTATTGCATGCATTAAAAATTAAACACAAAGAGCTATAGAATTAGTGCACACACCAAACGCTCTTCAACTTTCTATACAACTTGTTTCATTTTCATTCCCAGAAAGTAAGTGTAATTTTCCACAGTTGACAACAACCAAACTGTGTACTGCTGTATATTTTCCAATTACCACTGAAACAGCAGCATAATGCTAAAAAATAATCTATTGCCCAAACACAACCATTTTAATATTTTCTTACTGTCCCAGCTATATTCATGTTTATTCCATAGTGGTAATTGCAGCATAAATATAATTTTATGTTCTATTTTCTTCACTTAAAATTAAAATAAGATGTGTGACATTTTCATGTTGATATATCATCATCATAGTTATAATTTTAATGAATGCACATATTCCATTTATTTAGTATAATATACCTTTTCTAAGGGAGAGGTTTGGAAAATATAGCACCTTTCCGAAGACATCTTTTTAACAATTCTTGCTTAGAAGCCTTATACTTTGTAAGAGCACTGAATGCTCTTGCATTCAATTACATATCAAATAAAATGGATATTTACTAAGCATCTATTGTGGCTCCATATTATCATAGATGCAATAAATATGAAAAAGCATAATATACACATCTGGTTGTGACTATCTTGGGTGGAACTTGGAATAGGATAGAATCTTTGGATTAGTAGCTACAGAAAGGACATGCCACAAATGGATCAATTTTTATTAAAGGTTCTGTCCTCACACTAAGCTGCATCTCTAGTCCATTTTTTTTAAGACAAGGTCTCACTAGGTCACTAAGTAGCCCAGATTATTGCGCTTATACTTGCAATCTTCCTGCCTTAGTCTCCCAGACTGCTGAGATCACAGGCATGCACGACCATGCCTAGCTAGAGTAATATTTTTGCATGTTGCAGAACAAGAGCTTTAGGAAGAGCGATTGAATCTGAGCTGATCTGAATCAGCATGGATTTGTCAATTGGATATTTCACTTTTTCCAGTTAGGAGGATAATTAGGATTCAGGAACAGAGAATGAGGTAGATGAGTAAATCTACTATTTTGGGAATTTCAACTAAGAAGAGCAAGGAAAGAGTCCAGACCAGTAATACAATGAGTTTCTATTATCTGAGCTGCCCCGTTTGTGATGTCTTCTTATAGCCTCCATGATAAACTAATAGTATTTGTTTAAAATCAAGGTTCCTGAACCCCAAGCAGACCCAAAAGTACAATCTGTGGATATGATACTCAAAAGTCTCCCCTACCAATCATTCAAGATGAATCTAACACACCTAAAAAATGTATTAATCTTGCACATACAAAAGGTTCAGAAAATATAACATGCTTCTGAAGATTTGCCTTTTTAAAAATTTTTGCTTAATAGGAGAAGACCTCTGATCTTTGCCCTTGCATTCAATTATGTATCAAACAAGATGCATATTTACTGAGCATGTAGCAGGGGACATCTGGTAGATGTTAAAAGATAACACCAACATAGAACTTTCTAGGCGAGATTATATCATGAAGATTATAGATATTATAAATCTAGATGTTTCCATCTTCAATGAAATGAAATAATAAACTTCTGCAAGCAAAATATATATGATTTTTCCCATATTTTCCTGTATTGAATTCTCACAACTGTATAGTAGGCATGATGAATACTTATATTAACCCTTTTTTCTGAAATAAGAAAGTGAGAGACCTTTTCAACTTGCTGAACGTCACACAAGCAGTAAGAAAGCTGAGCAATAGCTCCCAGTCAGGTTTGGGTACTTCCTCAAAAAAATATTTTTGAGTGCAGAGGTTAAAGCCAGTAGGCCAGAAAAATTAGGTGATGGGATCAGACAGAGCTATTATGGCTCCAAATAACTGGCCTGTTGGGAACAGAGTCCCTGTCAGGTTCTCTGGACCCAGCTCTGCTGAGCTGGAAGTGGAATTGGAAGGAAGAATAAGTCAAGTGTCCTGCCACAGGGAGAGGAGGAGGGAATGACAACTGCAAGAGCAAATTTATTTATGACCCTTTGTGAAACTACACAGACAAGTTAATCTACTATACCAGTAACTGTGGGCAATTTGAGGCTATCAAGGCATGATGGGAACAGGAAAGCATGTTGGGAATATGGGCAGATCCTAAGGAAACCAAACCAACTCACAACTCACTCTTCTCCCCACATCCACAAAGCTTCATTCTGGCTGTGCTACATCCAGGTATAGAGACACTTTGCAGATATAATGTTATGCATGCTTAGAAATCAATTCAGAACCACCATCACCAAAAGAGAAAGAAAGACAGAAAGACAGACAGAAAGAGAATTTACTTCCATTTAGATTATTTAGCTTCACAGCTCCTGACATTTCAGGAAAGTCATGACTATCACCTTCATCCTTACTTAAAAGCTGAGGAAAACAAAGGAACACAACTTGAGTAAAAAAAGATTTCAAAGAAAAATATTTTTAACCAAAATGATGGCTTATGGATGTATGCCTTATTTGTTCTACAAACTGAATTTTTATTCTATGTACATTATCCATTCTTAACATCATGTAGGTAACTGGATAAAGTATGATGTGTGATACTTGGGACTCTAGAAACATTATTGGGTTAGCTATAAATTTCAATAGAAATGAGGAAAATGAATATATGAAAATTCTCAAAAATGAAAATGTACTTCCTATTACTGTATGACTCAAATTCCCCCAATAATTATTGGCAGCACCCATTGCCATCTAGTTCCCTGAGCATAAGTGAGCCTATGATAACACTCAGAGCTCAGAGAGTAATGATGAAGGTGGAAGAGATGGTCTAGTCAGGCATGAAATTGATTTTATAATAACAAATATCTGTTGCCTTCCATGTGCTAAGTAAATAATTCTGAAGCAGGGGGTAAAGATAATAAAAACGAAATCATTAACTGCTTCTACTAAATCAAACACAGAAAGAAACCCATTGTCATGTTGACCCTGAAGCCTGTTTGATGGCTAATTAAAACAATTATTTTCATCATGACACAGAGTTGGGGGAGAGTTTGGCTGTTAACCTTGTTGGGAACAGTTTCTACTCTACCCCTCAAATTCACATTAAAAATACAAGAGACACTGAGACCAGGTGAGGTGCGAGAGGAGGCCAGAAGGAGACAAGCACAGCAATAGAACCTACACGAGAACCGTAGACTCCACAATCTAACCTTTGAGAGACCTCATCTAACTTTTCAGGGGTTTTTGGCTTTTTTGTAAAGAACTAAGCTAATTACAGATAATGGAAGTTTATGAACAACCTTAAAAGCTACTTTGAATGTCATTTCTATCATTTATATCCCTACAGCTCCATTTAAGTTGATTAGAATAAAATCCTACTGACAGCACCATTTTGGAGTGAATACTCTGGTGGGTCAGTTAGCATTACCAAATCTCTTGGCCCCACAACTCACTTTTCCTACAAGCTATTTCCAATTCTGAGGCTTTTAGCCAAAAGGCATCATTTAAAAAAACAGATAATATAAAAATTTTTTCCAAATCCCAGCAATCTAGAAAAAGTCTAAGCAACCACCTTATTGATGGTGTCTGTATACATCCATGGACCCATGTAGAAAAAGACCTCTGTCACACCTTCTTAGCACTTCATTCTCTTTCCTGAATCTGTTCCTTTCCCTGTAATTCCCAGAGAAATCACATGGCTTACATGACTCAGATCTCTGGCCTCTGCTGGTTGGATGGGAGGCTGACATCTTTCCAAACTCGAACCAAACAAAAATCCTTGCCTGTGACTTTTGAAATTAATTTCAGAAAACATATAAATCTGCCTAGAAACAGGCAGAACTTCAGATTTTAGGAGCTACTGACCATGTTTTATCCCCTTCGCAAGAAATTTGGCCTTGGTAAGAAAAAGTGAGGCTGCCACACAGAGAGATACAGAGACAGAAGGTGGAAGACAAAGGCCTGGCAACGTTTGGTTCCCAAGCTCTGGTGTTCCTAAGGCTCAACTCCATCTGTGCTCTGTCATTGTTCTGTTTTGTTTTGTTTTTTAACTCTTTGTTGGACACCAAGGGTTGCCAAACTCCTTTGTCTTTGTCTCCACTAATTCAAGTTGAGTTTCTGTCAGTCACACACTAATTTAAAGGTAATCCGGAGTGATGGTGCAATACAAAAACTCCACCCCTCCCAGTTTAACATAGTGGAGTTAGTTCTCTGTGAGCATTTGAACCTGTTTGCTCAGTATAGTACTGTTTTTCACCAGTTGTCTCAGCCTTCTCTTAGACTTGGAAGTGCTGTGGTTTGAATGAAAAATTTTAGAGTCACTTATCAATTTCTTGCCTTGGGCCCCCAACTGATGGAGCATTGTTATCTAGTGATTGTCAGTGGTGGGGGGGAAGACTTCCAGAATTTTGAACTAGAAATCAAATGCCCCAGACTACAAACATCATCTAGAAACGTCATTTCTATCAAGTCACTGCCCCCAATCTGTCCCAGTCCATCCAGAAGGCCAAGAATTTGAGTTGTTTGGTGATACTGATGACTTCCACCATCTGGTTTTTTGCAATAGATTTTATATTTGTAAATCAACCCATCTTATTCTTTCTAATGGAATATTATGTGGCTGTTTAGACTTGAGTCAGTGGTTTTAGTTATTCTTCTTTTTCTAAGTTTAGCCTCTTGACAAATGAATGTGTTAATTCATTTGACATTCATCCTATGCCTGTTTGTTGAACACAGTGCCAACTCTTGAAAGATATCACAATGAATAAGACATGAACCCTGTCCCCAGAAAATTAAAGCACTTCTTAGTATTCTTTAGGGTATCTTTTGGCTCATTGTAGCAGTAATTTACTAAGTGATTCCTTAAGAACTGCCAGAGTTAATATCCCCAAGGCATGGTTCACTCACCTAGTAAGACCTATGAAAGAAAATCTCTATGCAAATTTAATATACCTTATTCTTCTAACTTAATATTAAATATATAGTTTATATTCTTTTATAATGAAAACTCTAGCCATAATTACATAACCATAATAAAATAACTCTAAAACACTAGCAACACACCTTACAAATTTTTACATAGAATTTAATTTTATATTATAACTAATAGAACGTTTTCCCCTCACCAGAATTTTCCATCTACTACTATTGCAGCACGCAGAAGTTAACTTTTTCTATTAAGACTAAAGCTAAGCTATATCAACATTTATTTCTGTTCCTTAAGGTCTAAACAGGAATTAAGGAGGAAGAATGCCTGTACTCATTTCCAGAGATGCAAAGCAGAAAAAAAAAATGAAGACAGCGCCAGAATAGGAAATTGAAATACATTTTCTCATAGAATATTCTATGGGTGGTGAGCTATTATATTATTAGTGCCATATTTTAGCAACATTATGAGTGAAATGTCCTTTTCATGGGCCAGTGTATAGACCTCACTATCATTCATTTCACTGTTATGTGGCAGAAATACGTTTTAAATTCTGAGAAACTAAGTTATACATTGACTTCCAGAATGCTAATATTTTCTTAAGGCAAGTTTATCTGAATGTTACAGGTACTAGGTCAGGATAATATAGTGAGATATCCAAATAATTCCTTTGCTTTAAAGGCCATCACTCTTCATCATGGCTGTATGTCATACTTTCAATACCTTGCCTTCATTCAACCACCATATACTGAGCACTTCCTGTGTGCAAGAAAGTACTTAGGTACTAGTGCTGAGTGAGCAAAAGAAGTGGCATGTCAATCAGTGACATGGTGTCATCTCTGCCCCTTCTATAGATTCTCTGAAATATCAAGAGCCTAAAACGGTAATCTTCAGAATACCCTTTTCCTATGGTGTCAGGCTAGTTATACAGTGAGAGGCAGCCATATGGAATCTGGACGCCTCTGGTGGCACTTACAGGCAGACTCATGGGCAGAAGGCTAGTTTTTGAGAATTCCTAAGATCAGCAATGGTAGTTCTTCCTGAGCCTGGGAAATTCACTGAGACAGCTTCCGGAGGTATCACCTGCTCCCAAGCATCTGCTTCTATGACCTTCCAAAGTGGCAGAAACCTCTAGATCCTTATATAAAATCATTCCTATGTATGTCTAGGTAATTTCTGTCACCCCAAGCCAAAGCCAATAGACAGAGAATGGCAAACACTGCTTTTACAAGCAAACAGTCTCATCTGTATGAGAACATAAAGTAACTGACTACACATGAATTAGTCATTTTTCTTATGACTGAGACACAATACTTGACACCCATAAGTTAAAAAGCAAGGTTCATTTGGTTCACAGTACCCAGTGGCTTTAGTCTATGTTTGCCTGGCTCCATGGTGGAAACAGCATGGAAGGACAAGGTGGAGTAAATTGTAAATGTAAATTTTCATTATTTAAAACAAAAGCCTTAAGTGCTTTACCATTTCATATTTTACTATTATTTTGCACTCCTGAGGTTATTTCATATACAGTTGCATCTGTATGGTGGAAATACTGCATAGCAGCTTGCTATGTACTGAGCACCTCTCAACCCCAGCTTCAGTGACATCACACTGGCAGCTTTCTCACCCTTCTGGTAGTATCCACATCACTGAGATAGATCATCCAACACTACAAATCCAGTTGCTTTGCTTTAGCAGGCAGCTGCTAACCCTTTTTTTCAGAGACAGTTAATCATTTACTAAAACATCACTGATCATGGCATAAATACCAGAAAATAAGTATATATTCCCATACAACAGACATTCTGTCATATCCTAAGGTTTCAAGGGCACTTCCTGAAAGAAGTGATATTGAAAGAAGTGATACTTGGTTTGAGCTCTGAAAGTCAGTGGAATGAGGGGGTCAAGGAAAAGTATACTGAGAAAATGAAAAGCATCTATGAGCTCTTTGAGGAGGGAAAGGTCTTGGTCCTAGCAAAGCTCCAAAGACTTGGTGGGGATAGAGAGCAAAGAAAGAAGGTATGTCACTTAGCCCCACTTTGTCCAAGCTTCTTTTATTGGCAGTCACGTTGGTCTGCCATGTGGTACTGTTGAGACACAATACTTGACAGCCATAAGTTAAAAATTAAGGTTTATTTGGTTCACAGTGCTCAGTGGCACTGTACATTTCTCTCCTATCATTCAACAATTTGGTTGCAGACAACATAAAATGCCAGAGACATACCAGAGCTTCCAATATATTGTGACTATATTTCTAAATGGATGAATGGGTGAATCCTCCTAAATTCAGTAAACGTAAATTTTTAAATCTCCAAAAATGAAGATAAAACTCACAATTCAACTTTTTTATTAACCTGCATTAAAATAATAGGTTTTAAGTAAAAGAAGGCCATTTCCTATGTATAACAGTCTAATTTATAGAAGTTAGAAAAGTCAAAAGTAAAATAATAAACATGTTCAATGACATGTGTATCAGTATATTCTGGCTGCCATAACAAAATCTCATAGAATGGATGGCTTAAGCAACAAACATTTATTTTCTACCATATTTGAGTCTGGAAAATCCCAGAACAAATTGCCAACAAGATAGATTAACTATTAAGGCTTTTTCTCATAGTAAATAGGTATTCACCTTCCCACTATGTGTTCACATAACTTTGTGCACACATATACATATACATATACTTACACAGAGAAAGAGTTTGTTAGCATCTTTTCCTTTTTCTGAAAGGGCACTTCCCATATTAGATCAGGACTCCAATGTCATGACCTCATTTAACCTTAATCATCTCTTTACATGCCCTCTAGCCATGTAGCTACATGTAGAGTTTGAGTTTCAATATGTGAATTTAATGGGGACACAATTCGATCTCAAGCAGTATGTATAATATGAAACATAGAGCAGATATCTGGTCTAAGAATATTACGCATGATAACTATTAATGGATCAGATGTATATATTTTCATACAAAACTGAATGACACTCATTTGAAGTGATATGACTTAATTATTTCATTTACATATGTTACATCTTATATATAGTATGTGTTAACGTCACATGAAAAATATGAAGGTATAAAACCCTACAACTGAACACACATTTGCATGCACACATGTGTGCATTTTAAAAACCATGCATGAATCACATCCTGTCAAAACTGTCCACTGACAGCATGTATGCAATTCTGCAAGGCAGGAGTACTTTGGTTAGTAAGCAGAAAGGCCACCAATAAGAGTATCCCATGAGCCACACTCGACTTTATAGCCAGGGAACATTTCTGAATGATTCTGTCACTACTGTGCTACTCTTTTAATGTTCAATACTATTACAATTTATAATTGTCTCTATGTCCCATAACAATAGCCTGCAATTCACTGAGTGGCAATGCTGTTAAATATGCCCCCAAATCAAGAATCGTGGAGAAAAAAATTACATGTGCTAAAAAACTATGACAAAGGTCAAGATTTTGTGTATTATTTCCTCTTGTTACTTTTATATTATTTGATAGTCATAAAAGTATATTTAAAAGTAAAATGGTACTATAATTGTGCTAGATTTATGAAGTCTGGGAAAATATCCCCTGCATTATAATTTATTACAATAGATAAATTAGTGCTGAATAATAGGAGTTTTGAAAAACACAAGGTTTTTACGAACCTAGTGCTCACATAAAATGTGACTGCCTCATGCATACAACTGAGAAGCATGGACAGCTGATTAAGAGAGGGCTGGGGAGCCAGAGTACAACTTTACATGAAAGGTGCATCCCTGCCTATTTGGAAACATACATCTCAAAAAAATGTACATCTCTGCAATTATTTAAGTAATCTTTACAAATCGTACTTATTTCCTTGAATTGGTACCAGAATGCAATAGATATGATATCAAGAATTCTAGACCCAGAGGAACGTTGAGTTGGCTTTCTCTCCAAAGATCATGTGACATGTGAGACCCACCTTCCACCCAAATCATGGATACACAGCTGATCTAAAGTTTCTCTCAGCCTGAGAACTCAGTAATTGTTATTAATTTGGGATGTAGCTATGTTAGATTTTATCTTTGCCTTGGGCCCAGACCCTCTGCTCTAATCAACTGCCTCCAAAACCTGGTGAATCATCTGATAAATGTTGTCGGTCTCTAACTCCCTGCATATACCCTCTTCCTCCCAGCAGGACTTGTGAAAATGCAGCCAAGGATAGCCAAACTGTCTCCCTGCATCAACCCCAGGGCCCCAGGCATACCTGTCTGTCTTTCCTAAGGGCTGATTGTTTTCCTCAAATTTCTCTTTCAACTGGACCCTGTATAAGCCTACTGCTTTGGGCTGCTTTATTGCCTATTTGAATCTGTTTCACGTCCTATCCTTTCTAATATAAGCAAGGTCCTCACGTGTTAAGCCCAAAGGTAACCAGTCTCCCAGCAGGGACAAGGTAGTTCCTCTCTATCTACTCACACACAAAATTCATTTTTTTAAGCCTAACCCAATTTCTCATCCTAGTCACAGTCACATTCAAAGCCAGTTCTATGATTTAAAATTTACCAAACAGTTCCTATTAACATCAAAAGAATTAAAAGATGCAGGTAATAATTCATTGTGAAACTTAAAGTAACATGGTATTATAAAGCACAGAGCCTTGAAAAAGCCTCACGCACATTTTAATAAGATAAAAAACATTCAAATAGGAGAACAGACTTTTCTCTTTTCCCACTGAGGAAAAGCAGAAAGAAAACAGCTGAAGTTGAAACCAAAAGAAATTCACATTACACACAAAAACAAATACTGCATGTTGTCTCTGATACATGGAACCTTAAAAAAAAAGTCATTCTGAATAGAATAGTGATTAATAGAGGCTGGGAAGGTACTTCAGTGAAGAGATAGAAGGAGGCCCAATAGAAAGGCATACCAGGTACCAAACCACGATTAGAAGCAGTAACTTAGTGTTCCAACACAGTGGTGTGACTGTAGTTCACAATTCATGTTCACCATTCATGTTTCATGAGTAAATAGAAAAATTCAAAATCTCCAAACACACAGTAATGGTAAGGAACGAGAAACGCTAATTACTGTGATTTGATCGGTATACACATTGTATTGAGCTATCTCAGAGTAGACCATAAAAAATGTAAAAATTAAAATAACGATGACAATAAAATTTAAAATAAATGTTTAGGGCCAGTTGTGGTAACTCTCATCTATAATTCCAGCACTCTGGGAGGCTGAGGCAAAATAATTACAAGTTCAAACCCCTCCTGGGCAATTTAATAATTTAGCAATACACTGTCTTAAAAGTAAAAAATAAAAAATTGCTAGAGATGTAGCTCAGGAAAACAGCCTTGGGTTCAATCCTCAATACCACACACACACACACACACACACACAGGTTCAAGATTAGGTGAAGTATTCTTTCCTGTTATTATGGAAGAGAAAGGATGCCAATCTTTCAAGAATAATTAGAATATACATTTCATTACAGCCAGACTGAGAACTCCTTTGAAGCAGATTAGTTACTAATATCTAGAATGTGTGTAGCATATAAGCATTTATTGAATAGGTATTCAAAAAATACTCTTTTGAAGGAATGAATGACTAATCAAAATCTAAAATTGAATATGTCATATTGAATATATTCAGCTTAGGTAATCCTGGCAATCATTGAAAGTAAAAGGAACCTCAGAAATCTCAAGATGTGTTCACAAATGGAGAAAGAGTATAAACTTTACACACTTGGGTCTCCCACTCATATAGTCTGTCAATTAAACTATGGAACACTGCTGCACTTTGGGTGGAAAAAAAGATGAGCGAAATTCAAGTAGAGTGCTCCATTTGGATTTGAAATTTCCCCAAAATGCCCAGGTGCTAAAGACATGGTCAGCAGCCTGTGGTGCTATCAAGAGCTGGTGGGACCTTTAGAAGGTGGAGCCTAGTGGAAGGAAGTTAGAGCACTAGAGAAGTTAGAGCCCTTAAAAGAGATACTGAGAATCTTGCCCCAGCCACCATGAGATAAATAGGTCTCCTCTACCACATGGTCCTGACCATGGATTGGAACCTGTGGAAGCATGAGCCAAAGTAATCTTGTCTTCTTTTTAAGGTTATTATTTCAGATATTTTGTTGTAGAGTTAAAAAATAAAATAGAAAAAGCTAACATGGAACATCAAAGAATATTCAACATGTCTCTTTGAAAATAAAATTTTGAGCTGAGTGTGGCAGTATCCACCTTGAATGCCAGCTACTCAGGAGACTGAGTCAGGAGGATCACAAGTGCAAGGCCATCCTGGCTACCAAACAAGACTCCATCTCAAACAAAAATAATAATTAATTTTAAAGTTAATTTTTATTTTTTCTTGACACACAGCAACTATAAATCCATTATAATGGGAACAATGATGAATGAAATATCGCTTCCTGTTCTTATGCCCAGATTTGTGCCCAGACTGACCAAAGAAATTTTTCACCCAACCTCATGCTCCCCTGGTGTCGGCAGCATGGTACCTGGACCAGACCCTTTCAATACTAGGATCAGGGATGACCACACATCTTCTCACTGAGGCTTGGGTCCCCCAGACTGGTGAACATGGACACCACTCAGACCTGGGATGCCTGAGGAACATGAATGGCTTACCTTTCCTCTAAAACTTCAGACAGCTCAACATGTCCGGGGCCTTGGCACCTGGCCTTGCAGTAGATTCAGACTGAACTAACATATCTTGTGCATCCTCATTTGCTCAGCACTGCATAGCTCTTGCATGCATGGCATTGCTTAAACCTTTGGATCATTCTGTGGAGTACGAATAATCATCCCCATTTTATAGATTTAAAAACACCGCAGAGAAGGTAAGCAAGTAGCCCTAAGAATGCTCGATTATAATGGATTTGAAGCCAAATATTTTGAAACCTGAATGATGATTATAGAATTCACATGGCAATTAAGTAGAATGATCATCTAGTTTGTCATTCCTCTGAGGACAGTTTGGAGAATGAAATGACCATGACAATAAGCCTGAACTAGCTCTTCTTGGGCAAAATGGGAAGGTTCCTGTGACCCCTTGTCCCTTCAACACAGCAAGTCTGCCAGTTCACCATAATCACATGTCACTCCATGATAAATCTTAGCTCTTTAGGCTCCTCCTATGTGCCTGTTCTTAAAATTCCCAAACAGGAACTTTCACTCTTCACACTACAAAAATAGCTAGTGTTTGAAAGGATGCTAAGTGAATCAGAGTCAATAACGTTATGGTATATTAATTAAATAGGGGTTTATTACAGAAAGTCAATCTCTATTCAAAATTTCTAAGGAAGAGTACATGCTTTTTCTATCTAGGGTAATATCAATAGCACTTTACAGGGAGATGGAAAGAGGAGGAGAAATAGGTTGGATGCTAAGACCTCAATTTTCTACACAATACCACAATGACATTCTCTATTGATGCAACAGCTTTGGGTTCAGAATTTGACATGAGGGGTTATTAGCTGGAGAACTTCTCAGTGAATAGTAGAAAATGTCAATTCTTACTTATTATTGCTTAATTAGAACTTTTTTAAAGTTATTTTCAAATTTCAGCATTTTGAAATGTCAACTTGTAACACTTGCAAATACGCAAAATACTTTTTATTTTAATCTGTGCAAACCAAGCCTATACCTTTGCCTTTTAGAAATAACCCATGGTGACAGGGGGTTGCTTTGGAGAACTGCAAAACCTCTCATCTCCCCAGAGTTCACTTCCCTGTACTATAAAATAAAACTGGGAAAAGGACTTGAATAGAAGTTACACAGGTTTGAGCTCAGAGTCCACCAGTTTATTTTCAGTTTGCAGTCATCCATGAGGGTCAGGCTTTGCTTTATAGACAGGGCATCTTTAAAGAGAGGCCAGGTTGTTCATTATTTGGTAGTAACAGAAATAGAAGTAATCTAATTTCTGTGGCCCATGGGCTGTGTGAATCACTTCCCCCGTGTGGACAAGCCCGGGCCGGCCAGAATACTTCCCTAGAGCTCTGAGGGCTTTCCGCAGCAAAGGGGAAATCAGCACTTGGGTTTACAACTTCCAAAGCCTCTTTCAGTGAGTTAGTTTCTAAAAAATGTCTCTACATGAACAGGAGACACATTTCCTTCTGTGATCTTTTCTCTGGGTTCTCATTCCTTATCTCATTTCCACACCTCTTGAAATCTCAGTACAGCCAGTTGAAGGTGGCATCCCTGCGTAAATATGGAAGATGAATTCTTAACATTCTTTGCAAAGAGAAACTGCATTACCTGAGATCAGAACAGAAAAAAACATTCCAGGCATGGATTTTTGTTCTAGGAATGATGTTGACTCTACTGTGCCCAAATAACCATACAAATGAAGCTATTAATTCCCCCAAACATTCCCATATACCTAGGGCAAGGAGGACATGGAAGTGGGTCCACTCCCTGAACTGGTTCCTAGCCCTATGGGTTGGGCCAAGTTGGCCCCACACTGTAGGAGACACAGCTCTATCTTGAGACCAGATGTATGTCTGTCATTATCATGAATTCTCTGGTCCTTCAGTAACTCTGAGCGCCTGGTCAAAAATTCTATTTCTCACACATTTCTCAGATGAAGACATACAAATGGCAAATAAATACATGAAGAAATGTTCACCATCACTGGTCATTCGAGAAATGCAAATTACAACAATACTGAGATTTCATCTCACTCTGGAAAAATAGCTGCCATCAAGAAATCAACTGATAACAAATGTTGGCGAGGCTGCAGGGAAAAAGGAACACTGCTCCACTGTTGGTGGGAGTGTAGACTGGTGCAACCACTGTGGAAATCAGTATGGAGATTTCTCAGAAGACTAGGATTGGAAGTTCCATTCAATCCAGCAAATAGCTGGGATAGCCTCCTGGGTGTTTTCCCAGAAAAATGGAAAAGGTCATGTCACAGTGATATATGTGCACCCATATTCATAGCAGCACAATTTTTGATATATAAATCTTGGAAACAAACAAAATGCCCATCAACCACAGAATGGATGAAAAAATGTGGCATTTTTATACAATGGAATATTACTCGGCTATTAAAAAGGATGATCTTGAGGCCTTCATATTGAAATGGAGGCAACTTGAGACTATCCTCATAAGTGAAATAAATAAGAATCACATTTATAAATGTCACATTGTGTCTCTAGTGTAAAAAGTAATAAGAATTGTAGGAATAATAAAACCCAAAATGTGGAATCATTACTGTAAAAAAGAGAGGGAAAGAAAGTGCTCGAAAGGATATAACTGCATGTATGCGTAAGTGTGTAAGATAGATAACCATATTACTAAGTTTTTGTTGGATCGTTGAACAGAACTGTTTGCACTCTCACTGTTTGAATGTCTTCTTATTATGCTTTAATTTTGTAACTTGAAAAACTATTTCTAAGATGACAATATGTAATTTATGAACTAGTAATTTCTTAGTTTTTTTGAAATTCTATATTATTTCTACCCTTTTTTCTGTTTTGCTTTTGTTTCTCTTTAAATAAAATTTTTAAAAAATTCTATTCTTCTCTGGAAAATTTGTTTACCAGAAAATAAAATAAATAAGAGGAAAACATTCAGATTTGGACTAGGGTCAATAGCTGCTCTGCATTTATCTTTATCCATCTTTCATAAGGCAATAGTCTACTGCCTTGGTTACTTTTCTCTCACTGCTGAGGCAAAATACTTGACGTCCAAAATGAAGGGAGGAAAGGTTTATTTAGCTCACAGTTTGTGGAGGTTTTGGTTCATAATCACAGTGGCATGGCTGAGGGGCAGCCATTCATGCAAAAAGGCAAAATGGAAAAGCAGGCCTTCTTCCATCCCTTAAATTGCATGCTGGCTCCCGTCCCTGAGCACATGCAGCACTGACACTGCCAATGCCAGTGCTCGACAATGAACCAATCACAAATGCTAGATTTAGTCACCTCCATGACTGCATGAGGCTTTGGGGTGACACCCAAACACAAACTATAACATCTACCTTGTACAGAAAATATCTGAATCTTGATTTTTTTTGCCCAGATTATACCAATTATTGACATTAAATACTTAAGCTATTTCCATCACATGCACTAAAAATATCCTCATTTTCTAAACATTCATTCACATTCTTTAAATAATTTTCCATCCAAACTACACTAACACTCTTATATCTTAAGGAGAAAGCTAAAGCTGATAACTTTTCAGAAAGGTATTCTCAAATACATCTATTTTCTGTAAGGATCTAGCCATCTAAGAAATAATACGGGATCATATATCTCCCATTTATTGTGTTAGAGTGAACCGTTATATCCACTTTACCTTTCGTTGTCAAAGTTAGGTCTAATGTAGAATATACCCTGGGAAAATGTTCTAGGTGAATGGTTCTCAATCTAGAGACCTTGAACTTTCAAAGGGGCCAAAGAGAACTCAGCAAACCTATTAATTTGGATAGGAAAATAAATCTTAATTTTCTTCATCTTCACTGGAAATTTAACATTTTACTTCTTGACTTATGAAAATAGGCAACATGTCACCATAGGGTTAGTCAAAAGAATTCACAAAGATTTTAAGACACATTCAATTGTAACAGTTCTCACAATACTAATTACCTTTGTGTCTACCTCAAAAGACATGCCATATCTACACCATATCACATTTTTGTTCAATAGAATTTTGAAAACAGTATTTCAACACAAACATTTTATTTTGTTATCTTGTATATGTTGTTTTACACACTCAAATAAATTGAGAATTGATCTTTAAGTTTCTACAGATAAAGCAAAAAAACTGAAGGTAAAGAATAGGTTGCAAATCACTGTCAGCCAGTTGTATAATATAAATAAACTCACAAAGTCATATAAATAAAAAGCTTACTATACTCCAATGCTTAAATAATATTTTATAACATAATGTGCCCTGTTGGAGGTAAGTGGACATTTGAATGCTATTTTTTTTTTAAGAAGTATACTTTCTTGAGAGTTGAGCAGAAAGGAACTCCCAGTATTCTGGTGGATGCATCTACCAGATGGGTAGGTTGGATGAGGGCTAAAATATCCATCAAAGGCTCATGTGTTGAAAGATGTGCTCCCAGCCTGTGGTGTGACTGGGAGGTTGTGGACTGTTTACGAGGTGGGATCTAGTTGGAGGAAGTTAAGTCATTAGTGGGAGTGCTCTTGAATGGGACTCAGTCTGTTTCTGTCTCTGTTTCTCTCTTTCTCTCTCTCTCTCTGCTTCCTACCAAAAAGTGAAGGTTTTCCCTGCATGAATTTCCATCATAATACGCTGTGCTACCACAAGCCCCAAGTAACCATGGACTGCAACCTCTGAAATGGTAAACTAAAATAAGTTGACTTTCAATCCAGTTTAAAATAAAAGCCTCCTTAAATTGATTCCAAGCATTATAACGACAGAAAGTTAACACCACTGGTTTCTTTTCTTGTAAATCCAAGATGAATAGATATATGTGTAGCTGATCACACTGCTCATAAAGATTGTTTCCAGATAGTCTTACTCCTGCTTTCTTGGTTACCTGAGGTTTCATTTCATTAATTCTGGTTACACACTAAATAATGTTCTGTGTAAGGGAATAATTACCATCTAGCTTTGCTCGTAATTTCTCTGATGTTTACCCCACAAGGCACATGCTATCCTTGAAACACTGATTCCCAGAGGGCAGAAATATTCATCTAGACTCACCATGGATTTCAATCTTACTCATCTAAATGCCTTAGTCTGGGAAATTCAATGAAAAGGTTTAGATTAAAACGTAAGGTTCTTCTACCCTATCTTTTAAAAACAAAATTATTGCCTCTTCTTATTTTTCTTTCCTGTTTCTCACTCTCAGTGACTATCTTTTTCTCACAACATCATTGATTTAGAGCCAAATGGTTAAACGGCCTTTCTCATTTCCTTGAGGGTGATGATATCTACTGTGATGTTGTTGGCATCTTACTTTTGACACATTCTTAAATGACTGCTGTGATTCAACATCCTGATAACTTTTATTCATCTCAATAAACACCGTGTGGGATAAATCCTCTCACTGTCATGGTAATATACATTTACTTTCCAGGAGGATCCTAGGATTCCCATCATACTTCTACAAAAGCAGTTGATTATTGATCCTGCCTTCCATGTCTTTCTTTAAGAACTCCAAATCAGCTGTCTTGTGTACTTTCTGTAGATCTCTAGTGCACTGATCAACTTGGGATAAAGTGGATTAGTCTGTGATGATAAAATCCTTTATTTTTATATTTCAATGTAAACAAAAATACACAAAACTGCAGAACATTTTCTCCACAGAACCAATGCCTGTAAATACTTCTATCTTCATACCACTAAACAAACTTCTGAAAATAACATTTTAAGGGCTCTGTAGTTCAACTGTTTCAAACCCATGACTCTTAGATAAGGAAGACAGACTAAACCAAGCTGAGCGACTTATGAAAAATTTTTCCACAGCAATGTGAGGAAAACAAGTTTCCTATACTTTTTTCTACCGTGCCATATCCTTGCCCTCAGCTACAGAACCACTATACCCTTGTATTTGTGCATATTGGGTAGTCGAAAAACTCCATCACCAGGGAAATTTCCTAACATTTTAAAAACAATGTACAATCAATCTTCTTTTTTCATTTACTGCTCTACATGCCCTGTGTCAATTGATACTCTCTTGTATCTTATTTTAGCATCAATAATTTGAAAACTACCATTACTTACAAATATATGCTGAAAAATACCGTACTTTATGAAAGTGTTTATATCACTTTTCCAACCACTGAAAAGGAATCAATTCCTGTTGTATTATTAAAACTTATTGGAACTTACTAATACATTTTTGTGAAACTAAATATAACTTGCTTAGGATTTAATTCATACACATTTTTAAAATAAGGAATTTGTTACATTGAATAGTATGTCCCCCAAAATACAAAATAGCCCAAATATACAAATTTTGATTCTTATAAACCCTGTTTCACATTTACTTTAAAGCTCACGAAGTCATCAAATATAAAGGAAATTAAAATAGGAGGCAAATAGACTGAAGTTCAGGGATGGCAAACCTTTTGGAATTTTCAATAACAAACAGCCTGCTGGACACATGGGTTCACTACCACTGAACTTAACTATAAGAGAATTTAATCAGGGAAAAGAAAATATTTTCAAAAAGCCTACCAAGCTAGGACCCTTGCAAAATTATTCAGGGAAGGATATCAAAATATGTTCACACTAGTATAAACAAATCTTTTTATTCAAAATGAGATATTATAGTAGCCATTGATCATAGTTATTCAGTTCAGAATGTCCTGTAATTCTTTCATTCTCTTAAATGGTTTTATACTATTGTGTTATGTTTGATATTATTGTATCTGAAACTATGCTCAACTATAGCAGAGAAGCTACTGTTAATGTCTGGTTGTCTTGTTGTAAAGTGTTGTGTTGCTTATGTTGTTCTGTTCTGATCTGCTTTGTTCTGCCCTCTTTTGTTTTATGCTCTTTAAAATTAAAAAAAGTAATAACTGTAGGAGTAATAAAACCCAAAATGCATAATTGCTACTGTGAAAGAGAGAGCAAAAGAAAGTGCTCTAAAGGATATAACTGCATGTATGTTTAAGTGTGGAAGATAGATGAACATACTACTGTCATGGTATTAGACATGGTATTAGACTACTGTCATGGTATTAGATTGTTGAGCAGAACTGTTAATAGTCTCACTGTTTGAATGTCTACTTTGTATGCTTTAATTTTGTAACTTGAACAACTATTTCCAAGATGACAGTATGTAATTTATCAACTAGTGATCTTAGTGGGTTTTTTTTGTTGTTGTCGTTGTTGTTCTTTTCTTTTTTTCTTTTGGGATTCTGTATTGTTGCTACCCTTTTTTCTGTTTTGTTTGGTTGGTTTTATTTTTCTTTCTAAATAAAATTTTTTAAAAAATTTAAAAATGTTCACACATAGTACTATATTCAACACCTTATTATTTGGAGTTTGAAACAGAAGACTATACAATATTGCTACACACCCAACTCATGGTTTAATGTGCCCATCAGTTTAAACTTCACCCTGTAATATGAAACTGATTGAAACCAACAAGAAACAAAATTTTTCACCTCTTCTCTTGATCTATGGATATTCTCTGATAAGATTCTATTCAATGATTACTTTTATACTTTTCCAGTTAAACAACTGCACATAGAAAAGGAAGAAGTAAAATGGATGAAAGATCCAATGATGAAACTTAGTTTATAAGGACATTTTTATGGCTGTGTCTAGATATTTACCCTGTAGCTTCATGTGGTCAAAGGTGGAGCTTTTCAGAGGGGGCTGGATTTAAAGGATATGATGCTGGGACCTCATGTGTGATGCTGGAATTAAGAGTGTGTAATTACTAAATTAGTCCCATTCATTGTTTTGGCATAGTTCTGGCTGTGAATAATGAAAAGGCCTATTGTGGGTGTGGATGGCTCCACCCAAAGCATGAGTGGTCTGGAAGGCATGAAAGGGAAAGGGAAGCTCCCAATGCTACTTCTTCATTACTTCACTGCTGTGCTGCCTTCTGCCCACCATGAACTGTTCCTCCTCTGTGATGGTACTCTACCATGACACCCTGCCTTAGAGCTAGTCAACTAGGAATTGAAAGCTCTACAAACTGAGAGCTACCATGTACACTTCCTTCTTTAAATTTGAGTGTCATTTATTTTGTCTCAGTAATGAGTAACTGAGACAGACATTAACCTTTTTTTTTTGTACTGGGGATCAAACTCATGGTCTTGCATTCACAAGGCAGGCGCTTGTGCCACTGAGCTAAATCCCTGGCTCCCAGATATGAACCTTAAGAAAGAAGTAATATTAAAAATACATTAGAGTGATAGCTTTCACATTTAAACCACTATATGGGTAGGCTAGAAAATCATGAAGGAATTCAAATATCTATATGGTTCTTTAAACATAGAAGAATCTCAGTAGATACAATGCAAACAAGATTGGATTTCTCTAGATTTCACAGCCAATTAGTCCTATGGATCTGTTTTTCTTGAATCCTGAGATCTTTGCAACCGTCTCATTGCTCTTTTGAGAACTCCTATGTTTCCTTCCTCCTCTACCTCACATGGTGCACCTCCTTCATCTACACTATCTATGGAATCTCAGGTGCCTTGCTAACTCTGGTTCTATGAACTCTTGCTAAAAATCTCTGGAGTTTCTATAACATTTAGGAGAAGTTTTAGGTGGGTAATCAAGTCTTTCAAAGCCTATAAATCTTTTGTCCCTATAAATCTTTCACACTGCATCTCTCTCCCATAAACACACCCAGCCACAGATTAATACACAATCTAAAATCCTTGCACTTAACAAAACACATGCTCTCTCCTCCTTCTGAGACCTTACACATGTGGTTCCCACTACACAGAGTGGCCACCTTTCTTTTACTACATTTTTTTTGGTGGACTAACTTCAAATGTCCTTTTGTGAAGCTTTCCACACACAGAGTGAGGCACTTCCTTGAACATGCTCTTTCTTGCACTCACCATAATATATATTCTCTCTTTCTTATCTACAACCACTGTTTTAAAAAAAGAATCACATTATATTTATCTCTATTTCTCAAATTCCTAGCATATATAGTAACTGACACATAATAGTTAATTACTGGTTGATGAATGGATGTTAAATCATTTTTCATTCAATATTCAATAAACATCCATTTAATAACTTCTAAACGTCAGACACTGTGATGGGTGTTAGAGATCTACCAATAAATAAGCATGATGTTCATGATCAAAAAGCAGTCTACTAGTTGGGCATGGTGGAGTGTGGTAGTGCAGACCTGTAATCCCAGCACTCAACGAGTCTAAGCCACGAGATTGAGAGTTCAAACTCAGATCAGGAAACTTAGGAAGCCCTTGTCTCACAATGAAAAATGGAAAAAGGGCTGAGGATATAGTTCAGTGCAAAGACCCCTAGTTCAATCCCTAGTATTGGGAAAAGAGAAGGAAGGAGGGAAGGAAGAAAAAAAGGAAGGGAGAAAAGAATGAAGAAAAGAGGGAAAGAAGGGAAGAAAAAGAAAAGAAGGAGAGAAGATATGATTCTGTAAATAGTAAGTAAAAGGAAAGATCCTATATACAGGGCATACTAAGCACATTTGCTTTAACATGCATGATCTTCGAATTCTGCTCGGACTGTATGAAAGGCTGTAATTCTCATGTTACAGACAGGCTTAGTCAGAATAGTAAATCACTGAATCAACATGATTAGCACCAGAGCCAGAATTTGAATAAAATCCTGCCTAATCCCAAAGCCCATTGTTCTTTTTTCTATGTCTTTGTGTTTTTCCAATGCTTATACTTATTTTTTTTCTTAATATCAGATACAAGAAGTGGAAAATAGGTAATAAAATGACCTTACTTAGATCACACTGTGGCAGTTGATTCTGAGACCATTCTGTCCAGGATTTAGAACCGTCATTACCAGACACCGTGCTGTCAGCTCTATGAATGTTTCTATTTTCTTGTTTCATTCAGAGAATTCAACAATAGATACACTAAATCCACTGTGGTCTCATCCAGACTTTAATAACGAACTATCAATCCAAAACATTTGGATTCAGGGGTTGTACCACTATGCCTAACTGATTTGAAGAACTGCAAAAGCCAAATGGAATTAATATTTTGTGACAGTGATTAAAATATTGATGATCAAGGTAACAATATTAACAACAAAGACAATGAGTACATCAGAATCCCTGAAAAATTCAGTGGCACTCAAAGAATAAAACAAAAGAAAATTTACATTTGTTCCTTGGGTCTATTATTCTGAATAAAATGCCAGCTCTTATAACATAGAGATTTTTATCTTTAAATCCCCTATGGGTATATTTCCCCTATTCTTCTCTCTAATAACCTAATGCTATCTATAGTCCTCACTTTTCTTTTGTTCCTTCTTTTATTCCTGTATTTATGCCTGTGAGTATTTCAAAGTTAATATAACCAGATTATATATAGAAGCTTTATTTATTCTTTGTACTCACAAATTATTTATAAAGTTCCTGCTAAGTTTCATGCACTGCTACGTGTGTTTTACAAGCACTCAGTCATCTCCCCCAACCATACTATGAGGTAGGTACTATTATTATTTCTATTTTTTATTTTAGTGACCTTGAATTGTAGATATTTATAGGGCACAATATGTAAATTTTGTATATATAATTGAGTAATTATGAAGTGAGGGTGATTACTATGTCTATCACATTAAACATTTATCATTGTTTTGTTGTCAAAACTTTCCAGATCCTCTCATCTAGCTATGTGAAATACATAATGCATTACTGTTATCTCCAGTCACCTCATGTGCAATGTCCCCATATAATTATTAATGAAAAATTGAAAGGAAAATTAAGTAACTTGCAAAAGGTCAGAGTAAGGTTTCAAACCAATCTAGTAGAATATTTGATCTAACCAACAGGCAAGCTACTTCTTAGATAAATATGATAAGCCGTATAACAAATCTGGATAGAAATATCTACATGGATCACTGGAAAACTGCAAGTAATCTTTGCACAACTTTTGACTTTGAATCATAGACTTTTACATACACGTCCTATTGCAAGGCTGTGAACTCAATCAGCACATATACGGTAGGAACACGGTGAAGCTTCCTCTGGGCCTGGAGAGGTAGGATTAGGAATGTGTATTTCTTTAATCTCCTGATGAACTCATTCATCTCAATATTCCAGTAGGATTGCTTAATTCAGAACAGTCAAGGAGCTCAACACCTGCCCCTAGAAGGGTCCCTAACATGTCTAAGAATGATCACTCACAGAATGAGTCTACACAAGCTTAGAGCTCAGTTAGATCATTATTTAAAAACAAACAGGGACTCCTTGTGAGAAATACTCCACTTTAAATAAAACCAGATTCCAAGTCAAGCATGTTAGTCACGACCTAGAGGACTATACATCATTGTTTGCCTGGGGTGATTCCAGATTTTACCTCATGTCCACTCCTAGCATATTCTTTAACTCTCAAAAGTACACTTACTCATATGAGTGATAAAAAATGTTATGCCATGGATAACCAAAGGCTGGTCATAGTTCTTAATGCATCCAGGAAAGAATTATTTCTGAAGATAAGCATGAATGATGCATCTAAAATTCTCAAAACTTGCCATATCTGTTTTATGACTGTCTGTCTAAAATTCTGTCCTATTGCTAAATCACCTCAAACATCCTGTGGGGGAAATTACCAAAAATATCTACTATGGAACAACCTGAACAAAGTCCTACAAAAGCATGAATGAGTGACCCTTGCTCCCTAGGTATGCGTCATTAGGTGGGTGAGAAGAGGCTGAAAAGGCCCTTACCACATCACCAGAGGGGCACATCTGCTAAACCCCTCCCCACACTGCTGAATCCTCATAGCAGCCCTGTGAGACAGGAATCAGTGCCTTCTTCTGAGCAAAAGAGAAACAACTGAGACTTAGAGGTTACTGTTGATTTGACCAAGTAAATTAATAAATCAGATACTGGAATTCTGGCTTCCATCTCTACTGTACTTTAGAGATGACAAAATGTTTTAATATACACAGGACAAGGGTGCTCACGTCCTGTTTGACGTTGGCTTCCATTTATTATACAGCAAAACTCACTTTCCCTCCTGGTACCAATTCCAGTGTCTCTATATTACCTGAGGAAACGCTACGCTAAACTACGGCCTGATGGCGCTGTTGTTGTCCATAGGATGGCATTTGTATATTTAAATACTTATTTTTTTCTTTCCTGGTTTATACAGTGATGTAAAAGAAAAAGAAAAATGATAATATCAGTATTAATACAATTTAGGAAAGGCTTGCTATCATGGCAAAAACAAAACAACAAAAGCTCCTGGGACCTGAACTGGTCAATAATGAGTTTATTTGTGAAGGGAACAGCAATTACTTGATGACATACCTGAAATGATGGAACTAGGGTCAAGCATTGCGTCTACAAAGGGGGTGCAGGGATAGGGAAAATGGAGAGATGCATAAAATCGTGAACTAAAAATCAGAATCATAAAGGCATTTCGTGACTTAAACATAAAGAGAAACTCCCTAGAACTGTTCACATGAATAAAATATTTCCAAGAGGTATATTACGAAGAAAAAATAAAGGTAAACTCCTTCTCGGAGGAAATTTTGTATGAAAGCTTATAAGTGTCCACTAAACTTAGATCATACTGCCTGCTGAATCTCCTAAAACATTACAACCAGAAAGCCTGTCTCAATGTTATGCAAAACGTTTCTTCTATTCTTCTGTCTTCAAAAGACCTAAAACCTTAGGTGATACTTTTTTAAAACTATGTTGCTGGAGATTGAACTTTGGTTCCTGAACATGGAAGCAAGATCCCTCTCAGGGAGCTACACTCCCAACTCTGCAAATCATATTTAAAATAAATTCACATTGCATGAATTCAATGCTGGATATAGCTTTTACTACACTAGACAAATATGTACTTTGTAAAATTTAGAAAGAAAAACCTGCTAGATACCATACTAGATACCATCTTTGGAATTTTACAGTGTTTGCTCTCCTGTGGGAAGATCCATATTCCTATCCTTGCTGTTAACCTCTACATCTGTATTACTCAACATTTGTACATAATTTCCATCCCGCTTTTCTGGAAGATATTATGCAATAAAATATGAAAATATAAAAACATTTTGCACTCACAGAAAGCCTGCATCAAGTAAAGAATGTACCTTTCACTTTAATTTAGAAGATCAATTCCCTGCAAATGAAGATTTATTTATTTCTGAGTCTTCTTTGCCTAGTCTTGCTCAAGCTAGGTAGCAGATACTAATTTCCTGTGGGACAGTTTTTTAAGAGTCTAAAAAGTTAAGAATATTTACAAAAGAAAGAAAAATAGAACATCTTTTCTAGCCTCGTTTTCAGCATTTACTTTGACTCACTCCTTTCACAATTGGTTTTTCAACATCTGAAATCCATTTATAATTCTCACTGAACATTGGCTTTCTATTCACAGCTATAGAGAAAGCCACAAGGTCAGGAATAAACCTAGTCAGCTTTTTTTCTTTAGGTTTTCAGAGCATACAGCCTTTTCTTTTCTGGAACAAGTTGAAGTTCCTTCTTCTAAAGTAAATTTTTCCTTTTAGGCAAAACGTCTCCTTCCTTGGTTCCTCTAAGCAAGACAGTGTCTCAGATTTCCCCCTGAGTCTGGCCTTCCTGTGAGCTATTTTATATCTTCACACCTCAGAGGCCTGAAATTGCATCACTTTCTTTGGCTGATTGCCACAGAGTTCTCCCAGGAGGAACTGTAAAGATTAACAACAAATTGTCTTTTTAAAGAACCAGGCTTCGGGGAAATAATAAGGTAGATCATTGGGCGCTGGTAAAGATGGCTATGCACTGCACACTTGTCAAAAGGAAACAACACATTATAAGCCAATATGTCCTTTTGCAGAAAAATTGCCTTCCTAATCTGTATACAGTATATCCATAAAATATAAGAAAGAATTACAAACACTGGAATTAAGACTTGCTCTTTCACTTTCTATACTTACACAGTGTTAATTATGAACACAAAACAGTACACCAAAATGTTCAGTTTTTCTCACTAGGCAATTGTTTTTTGCAGTCTTACCCTACAGAATAGATGTACAATGATAAATTAAAAGTGGGCCCATCTTGGAAAAACTCATGATCTCAGGGAACTGGGAAGATATGCTGTGCTCATTCCTACCTGGATACAAAAGATAGACACATAGATAGATAGTAGCCAGCCTATATAATCCCTAGAAAGGACATAAAATATTCACTTACTGCTGTCATATTAGCAGCACGAAAACATATGAAGGTTAAAAAACTCAGTGGTAAAAATAGGTATATGGCTATAATAATTTGCTAATGGAGACAAAATATAAAAGTGTAAATTGTGACATTAGTAACATAAAATGTGGGGAATGAAACAAATTTGAAGCATTCTGTATGCAATGAAAATTAAGTCATTATTATCCTAAAATAAATTTATAATTACAATAAGCTTTATATAAACCTAGTGATAGTCACAAAGAAAACACCTGTGATTGATATACAAAACATTCAGAGGAAAAATAAAAGCATATCACCACAAAAAATCATCGAAAGACAAAATAAAAAGCAAGAGAAGAATGTGACAGCAATAGCATAAAACAATCAGAAAATAATTAAACTGTAAGTCTTTACCTATCAATAATTACTTTGACATAAATGGATTAAATTCTCTAACCAAAAAAAAATACTGTAACCCCTCATTTTCCCCTTCATCCACCCATCATAAACTCCAGTCTTCTTTTTGTTACTTACTTCAAACACCCCACATGAGTAGAATCATACAATGCTTGTGATTTTGTATCTGGCTACTTCTTACCACAATATGTTGGGGGCTCACTGTCTTGTAGCACGTATTAGACTTCTATTCCTCCCATGGTGCATAGACCACATTTTATTTTTACCTTTGTTCGTCATCAGACATGCATGTTATTTCCACATTTGGGCCTGGCAATTTAATGCTGCACTTGTCTTCATATTTTGACATTTTAAAAAAATTCATGTCCAGTAGGCTGCTGGGTATGTTAGTAGACATTGGGGAGATGAAAGCATTCATATTACAAAGAATATAAGCAACATAATTTGACCATTAAATCACCCTATCCTTACAAAGTCCTCTGATCTTAATTACCAACCCTGTGTCCATTTCTAGGTAAGTCTTACAGGCAATTTCAATCTCCCCTCTCCTTCCTCTCACTTCCTACTCCTTTTCATTCCTTCCCTTTCCACCTCAAATCTCTGTTCATTATGCATTCAGGATTTAGCTTCCTTTCACCTCATCTTCTATCAGTCTTTTCTCTCAGAGTCTCAGTTTGTGGTGGCAAATAGCAATGCAATTTCCTAAGCACTGCTATTTCCACTACCTACTGAGAAAGATTTCTGGGGCCCATGGTTAAGGTAACACAGTATTCCCTCCTTGCTATATCTTGTTTGAAGGGGTATTGGGCCACAAACACAGAAAAGCAACTGGAGACAGGAGGAGGAAAGAACACGATTTGAGATAAAGAGCTCAGATCCATTTCCCTAGAGTTTGAGAGTAAAGAAATGAGAAGTAAAGTCATCTTCCAGAAAGAGACAAAAGACATGACCAGAGGGCAATGACCATTCAGAAGACAGAAGCAGGAAATGCAGCTAACAATGAGGAGATCTGTCAAGAAATCCACAAAAGCTTATAAACCTACTGAGTTATGGAAAAGTTGGTCCCATCCATTATATTACCTGGCAGATGTGATGAGTTTGCATGCAAAAGATTTCAAAGATAAACTGACCGGTATAGGCTACTATAAATATTTTACATGTGTGTGCTCACAAGTACAGGTATCACTCACTGAAATTCACTTTTTTTTCCTGAAAATATATTGCACAGCAATTTTCAGGTACTACAAAGCCTGTCACTTATTGCTTTAATTGGGAAATTCAATATGTTCTTAAACCATCTAAGCATTTATGTAATTTTCCCAAATACCAATAAAATATTTACGTAACACATATGTGCTAATCCAAGGCCATGAGGCAGGTGAGGGCACACATCTGTTAATCCCAGCACTCCAGAGGCACAGGCAGGAGGATCATTGCAAGCTCAAGACCAGCCTGGGTTACCAAGTGAACCAAAAGCCAGCCTGAACTGCATAGCAAGACGCTGTTTCAAACAAACAAAACAACCGAAAACATATGTAGCAATCCAGCTCTACCCAGGATTGCTCACTGATACAAGTTAAATCATTAGAAATACCAATTACCTAATATTTAACATTTAATGGTGGTGGCACACACTGTAATCTCATCATTCAGGAGGCCAACCCAGGAGGATCACTGCGACTTTGAGGCCAGCCTGGGCTACAAAGTGAGTTCAAGGTCACGCTGAATCACAGAGCAAAACCCTATCTCAAAAAAATACCAAAAATAGCCTTCACCCCCAGGAAGTCTCCCAGAAAGCAGCATCGCGGCCTGTCTCTTTGGGACCCGAGCCTCTCGGACC